>UCOM01000134.1:0-127717 GCA_900474385.1 Ormyrus pomaceus
CTGACACCTTAAAATACACTTACAACCGTTTTTTCGAACAACTCCAAAAATTACTATCACAATGCTTCCTCTAGGAGGAAGCAAAAAAAGTTCTTGAGTATGACTAGTGTATTCTAAGATAAAAAATGTATGCAATAATTCACGAAATTACAGATTTTGCAATTTTGAAAATAGAAAATTGCAATTTTTTATGTACGACGTTTAGAAGGAGGGGAATAGTATACTCCTAGTATCGGCTACATCAATATTTTTGCTGAGTAATGTACTGAAATTTCAAGCCAATTGCTCGGGTAGTGTTTTGATTATAAAAATACGTTCTGAGAAGATCACATTAAAATTTTGAAACTAGAATTTCATACGTAAAATCTGCTTATTCTCAATCAGCTATGCCTGCTGCACATAAAATTCCTTTGTCTTCCTTTTAAAGGCTTCTTTCTGCAGCGCTTTTTCATCTATTCAAGCAATTCCTGATTTCTTTAGAAGCCACGGAAGTATGAAGGCTAGCATTGTTCTTGCGCGAAAATTGGACGTCTCCCGATCCTATTATTGCGCATATCAACTCTATAATTTTTTTTAAATTAAAATGAAATCTTTAAAAATAAAAATAAAAGTTCTTGAAATCAGAATATAACAGGAAAAGTTTTGTATGATTCGTTGTTGTTTTTTATATTTATTTCTAAACATCACTTTAAGAAATTATCCGATATCAAATTCTCGTAAGTGGGAATGTCAGCGTCTATGGAAGGTGAAGGGTTAAAAGTATCAAAAGTATCAGCAAACTCGTGCTTTCGACACTTGCACTTCGAGTCAGCTCCGGGAGAACAGTTACAGTTGCCGCGTTTTGTCTGTCGAAATTTCGCAATAAAATGGAACGAAAAGACCAACAAAGTAGTTTCCCATATTTTTAAATCATATTTTCCATTAAAATATCGAAAATTTAATTATTAATATAGAACTAGACGATTTTTACCTTATAATGATAAAAATAACGCAAATAAAATAATGTAGTTAAGATCAACAGATTCTAATGCCATAAAAACGATAATTAAGGAAGGTTCGCTTTTCAATGTTATTATAATTCTGTACGTTTATTGTTGTGATTTGCATATCAATTAGAACATTGAATTGCTGCTTAGTCATATTACCTATTTGAACACTCTCATAATTAATTTTAATTTTGCCTTCAAATTTTGACAGAGCTCAAAATTCACAGCAACAATACCATACATTAAAAACAAAACACAAATAAGAATCGATTTTTTGAACCGTAAAAAGTAAGTACCTCTTTAATAACCTGATTAATGTTTTTGACGAGCAAAATAAGTACAAATATAATTTTTCAAAAACTTGAATACACCGAAGGATGTAGTTGTTATGCTCGTCAAAGACATTATTAAAGAGGTACAATGTTCAAATTTTAATTGCGACTGGAAATAATGATAATGAAATAATATTTTTTATTATAATTTTATTACCCAATTTTTGAATACTTTATAAGAAAATTAAATTAAAAATGCACAAACTTTAGTTTTTAGATATTTTCAAATATCTGCAGCGGTTTTAATAGCTCTTTAAACCCGCCCTTTTAAGCGCGTTATAAATTGTTACACACAAACGGAAACCGTCACCAAGGTATAATTCGCCTGATCCGATCAAAACACATTGACATTAATTTTTTAGCAAAATAAATCGTATAAAATATTTTGATTAAAATACAGATAATATTGAACTATACATATTAAAAGCGTATTTCCTGACGCCTGTGTATGGTATTTGAAATGCCAATATTTGAACAAAAAGGTTGAGCAGCGAACTCGTGTTTATAGCGTCGTAAATAACCAACTAGAGGCAACATTCGATTTAGCATGCCTTGTCGAGTTTATGATGTATTTTCCCTCTACAAAAAATAAAGTTGTCGACATTTATTTACGTTTTTAATACTGCCAATTATTTTATTTTTTGTGCATAAAATCGGCGATTAATAAATTATCAAACATTTATTAAAAGTAAATAAATGATTGCTGCATTTTAAAAGCATCAGATGTGAATATTACTATGGAAAATTATCTATTTTTATCGTTCTCGATTAGATGTATTAAATACATTTGAATAATTGGCTTTTTTATATCTCTAATAATCCTTTCCTTTTTTAATCTAATATATTTTAGTAATAATTTCAATGATCCTGCCAAATTGCAAACTTATCTAATTAATAGTAAATAAGAAAATCTTTAACTTTTGTGGCAGAAAAAGAATATTTTATGTATTTCTTGGCCTGAATCTTAAATGAACTAAAACATTAGTATTGTTGCTATACTAAACGTTATACCTGCCCTATTACGAGTAACTCATATTTGAAAATTTATTAACATTAATAGAATTATATAATTCTCTTGAAACAGCTGGTCACATAAATAACATATTATAACCATAATAATATAACCTTACTTAGGCATTAATAAAAATGCTTTTGAGCATCGGTGCGTTCACGTATATGCGTTCAGATATGGCTGAGTGGTAAACACGTGTGCGGAATCTAATCGCATACTAATCTGACGCAAGCCGCAAGCGAATCCAATTCGGTGACTTAATTAAACCAATTAATTCCGTTTGCTGCCTGGCAAACGCTGGCGCCTCGACAAAGGTCCCAATATCCGAACGCAACTTCCAGGCATGAGCACTTGCCATTACCATTTATTCTGTGTCATTTACAGTTCTACAAGACTTTCGAACAAAGTCGGGGTATATTGATCGAATTTCCTGATTATATTGTATTTTTATGAAACGTAAAAAGAACTATTATTCTCACTTGATTAGTTTGTTCGCATTTGAATATAATTAATACTTTCTAGTATTTAGGTAAAGTGGAATTGCAATTACTTACAGTAGAATATATTATGCAAAATTAAGTTTACTACAAAAGCTTTGCCAAACTAATACAAGGAGATATGCTTATAATATCAGCTAACGATAGATTGATATAATTTAGAGGATTTAAAAATTGAACTGTTTACAGTTATTCATAAAACATTCTTTATAGTTATAATTACTATACGCAATTCAATTATGAATTACAGAAGGAAGAACCAAACAACTACTTAAAAATAAACTCAAAATATTCGAATTTGCTTTGTTGCAATTTAATTTATTGTATATACGTACAATTTAATTTGGTGTCAAGCTTGCACTGAAGTAACTCGGAAAGCCCAAGTACTACTGACGTCCGCGCGCATTCTCGCGCTTTATGAGAAGCCCTTTTCTTCCGTCTTGTGGTAAACTTAACTAACAATAAACGAAAAATTTGTCAAGCGATTCAGCAGACTAAAGCAATATATTGCGGTATACCGCGCTTTTAAGTTCGCTTTTTAAAAAAAAAACCGTAATTCTTGCTTCGCTCGGGCGAAAACTGTCTCACGCGGTAAATAATCAACTTCCGCATTCGTGTAGAATTGTACTATTAATACATCTGCCGATTTCCTCTCTGTCCAACGGCTTTCATCACAGTCGTAGTCTTCAGTTTGTATTAATTTTACAATAAATTTCATAATAAATATACATAAGTTTGTCATAAACAATATTACCGTGCATTTTAAATATAACTACAATCACTTTTTACAATTTTTTCGCTTGGAAATTTTAACAAAGAAACCGTAATTATTTTCCAAAATTTTAACATTGAGAAAACCGCTGCCAATTCATTGGCACTTAGCTTCCTCCAAACTAATTTATCGTTCCTATATATATATATATATAATGATACTTCAAATTTAAAATATATTAATGAATTATTTTAAAAATGTAACTAACTCCTACAAATACACAAAAAGTTTAACTTTTCAAAAAACCAAGATAACATGTTTAATTTTAAATCATTATAAACAAAAACTAGTACATGTATTTTAAAAATTCTTTTTACCTTTAAATATTAAGTAAAAGAGGAAAAAAATAAGCGGTCGATCATCGAAAAAGACCGATTATTCAATAAGATACAGCTATTCAAAAAATAAAAAAAAAATGAATAAATAAAACCTTCATATCTTCTGAACTAATAAGTTCCATAAGTTGAAAAACTATACAGCTCTAAACATACAACAGATCTTTTCCCAAAATTTTAAGTCAATTAAAGCATTTTTACTCCAGTAATTGTTGGACATAGAAAACGCATTTTTTTCAATTTTCAACTATTTACTCAAAATCTAGTTGACAAAATGTCTTTTTACAGATTTTAGATCTATAGTCTTAACCTCTAGAGGGCCTTGGTCCGACACAATATTCATGATCAATCCTTGATATTAGGTACCTTTTATATTAGTTTTCTGAGGGCGCACAGCGCCCTTAAATGCCGGTCCTCTAAAGGTTAATCACCAAAATTTTTTTCAGAGCAATTGATAATTTAATTTAAGTTATAATCTTTTAAAAAAAACACGTTTTTGTTAAAAACAAAAGAACCATGATAGCCAGAGTAATTATTTTCTCTGAAATTATAGGTAATTTTATGCTCTTTAAAATGCTTTTTATTCGATTCAAATATCTCAATCCTATCATTACAAAAAATTAAAATTAAATTAGTGAAACAAACAACGAAATTTTTTTTGCCGCCATCACAAAAAGTAAAAAAAAAAAAAAAAAAAAAAAAGCCGTGAACGATGAAAATCCGTTCATTAGAAGCTGAGATCTATGCTAATACATATGCACACTCACACATACATCCATACATACACTTTTTAAAAACCACTTATTCTTGTTCCTGACACCTGAAAATACAATTATAACATGTTTTTAGAACGACTCCAAAAATTACTATCACAAAGCTTCCTCTAGGAGGAAGTAATATTATTAAAACTACAGATAAGTTTATAATACTGCTTTTGCTCTACCAATATTTTGTGTCGAAATCATCATCAGGTCGCCGATGATGATGGGTAGGTGGTGCCCTTCGTTTTCAGGGTATATTTGTTGAAGAAACTTGAGGTAGTTATTTCCAAATACCAGGTCACCGTTGACGATGTCTAGGTTTTGCGCACCGTAGTTTTCGGGGTCTAGGTGTCAATTCACCTTCAGGTGCTTATCTCTAATAAATACCGAGTCACCGAGTTGTCCAAGTAGTGCGCTCCGCAGTAGTTGGAGTCTAGATATCGATTCGATTTATGGAGACTATGTCCAAATGTTAGAATTATAGACCGTTACCTAGATATCACCATCGGTGAACAAGTGCCGTTAGATAACGTCTTGAAGGTAAATTAACGCCTAGACCAGTAAACTACGAAGCGCATTACCTAGACACCATCGTCGGCGAGCAAATGCTGTCAGACAACGTCTTCAAGGTGAATCGACACCTAGACTCCGAAAACAACGGAGCGCGCCACCTAGACATCATCATCAGCGACCTGGTTCTTGGAGATAAACACCTTAAGTTTATTCGACACTTAGCACCCGCGGTTACGGTGCAACCGGCGGCAAGAGAACAAGAATATACATCGGAAGTTGTCGCCTTATTACCTTACAGCAACAACGTTTTAAAAGCGTGCATCGCTTTCCTTTTGAAGGACAGTAATACGTAGAGGAAGAAGGATCGTTCTTTCTTTAACGAAATTCGTTCAAGCGATGCAAGAATACAGCAGCGAGAAACTCTCGCTTGTTTTGCACTATTTGAAAAGACAGCCGAAGACGGTTTTACCCAGGGGGCCAGCAAACTCATCATCGCGAGCGAATCGAGAGAGATAGCGCGCGCGCGACGAACACATGTGCTGAGCACATGGCGCGACTCGCAGCGCAAGCGGAGTCTACAATGGTGCGTCCGCCGCGCAGTCGGCTACAACTGCAACCGTTGCAATTATAAAGTCGCACGCACACTGACAACTCGCAATTAATGGTTAAGGTGAAATTCCAATCAGGAAATTTAATTAATTAGCAAGACTTAGCCAGGATTAACCAGAAGTAGGCAGATCGTTAATAAAGTTTCTGTAATCGCGTGCCAGAAGATAGAGGGCGCCGCCTTCCTAATTATTGGGTAATATAATTGTGTAATTTCAGCCAATTAGGTCGAGGATGATTCGGCAATTTTGAACAATTCGGAAAAGAAGGTCCTTCGACTAAGAAGGACCGCCATCCCGTGCTTGATAGTCTTTAGAGTCAGACGTGTGTCTCTCATTGCACGCTGGGCTTCACTCCGTAGAAGTAAATACAGAAACCTGAAAGGGAAATGTTAGTTTTGTCATAGCTTAGTTTGTACTTGTGGACGGTTATTAATTGTTTTTATGTTGATTCAGGAGGGTTTATAAAAATTAATCTTATAAAAAGTATAAAATTTTTAATTTAATAATTAGATACAATTTTAAATTCATTTGGAAAATCAGTGAAAGTGTGCATTGTTCATTGACGGTAATTGAATTGTTTTACAATTAATTGAAAATTCTTCATAAAATTAAGATGCAATCAAAATATTACGTCGCAACGAGATTTGATATTTGATGAATTATTAGTTTGATGGTATCACTACCTTTAATCTTCTTATTCCGTGGCACGTAGACGTAATGCAGCTCGTCGTCTGAGAAAATACAAGTGCAATATCTGCAATTATCTGGTATGTCTTGTTTCAAGTCGAGCAAGAGATAACCGTAGGGTTTCGACCTGGCGTCCCAATAAGCTTCTTGCAAAAAGCGTGGATCCTCTGTCATACTTTATACTAAAATATATTTTAAAATTAATTATTTCAGTATTTCATTCAATAATAACAAAGCATTAAATTAATAATGAAAAATTTGATTATTTCTGTCACTCGATTCATACAATATGTTTTCAAGTTAAGGCTATATATAATTTTTAAATTGATAATGCCAAGTAACCAAAATGTAGATTCACAATCCTCAATTAGTATATAAGAGTGAGCTTGAAGACAACACTTATAAGATGTAAGCGTTGATGTTACGACAAAGCGTTTGATAGCGAGTTATGTAATTTGCGTAGGGATACCAGAATATATTTAATAATATATTTTATTTATTAAATAATATATTTAATAAATAAAATGTGTAAGAGATTAAAGTGGTTCTCTCCCAGTCACCAACAACTCGCGGGTGCACGCTCCTAGGGAGCAGCAAACTGCGTTCAACTCACCAGTACTCAAAGAATATTCGCTAAAATATATCCAAAAAATTCAGGGAGATTCTTCAAGTCTTTTAGGTTCTTAACATTATTGTTAAACGTAAAAAAATGTCTTTGTTTATCAAGGAAAAATTGTAAACTAAAAGAAAAAACTTTGAAAGACAAAAGTCTGTTATGAATTTTCGATAATCGAAATTTCTTTTATACAACATTGTTTGCTTACATCTTATAAATTTGTTTAAAATTTCAGATCTTAATATTTTATAGAAAAAATTTAGGAAATAATCTTGTGAAATAAAATCGCCCGGCGGCACGAATTTTTTATGTTTTTTTTACGTTGTGGTTAATAACTTTTAAAAATTATTGACGACCTTGGGGCCCTAAAGTGCTAATTGATTCGAAATTAAATTATCTTTCATTTGATTATACTTTCATTGATGTGTGCAGTTTCTTTCTATGTTTAACAATAATGTTAGAAATCTAGAAGACTTGAAGAATCTCCCTGCATTTTCTGGAAATATTTTAGCAAACATTCTTTGAGTACTGGTGAGTTGAACACAGTTTGCTGCTCCATATGAGCGTGCACCCCCGAGTTGATGGTGACGGGGAGAGAACCACCTTAGCCACACTATGTACCTCCTAAACCTTATAAAGATATCAATACGAGACTGGTGGCATAGTTTGTTGCTCATTTGTTGCACAAAAATCCAATTGATTTTTATTTTGTGGCTCCAGCCGATTCCCAGAAACTTAGCTCGTACTAGCTTAGAACTATGCTACCACAGTCGCCTCTATAACTCGACTAATAATATTTTTTGATAAAACCAACAGCATATTTTGTTGCTAATTTGTTGTTAATTTGTTACGCCGTACCTGATTTTGTCAATCCGTTCCCGAGAAACAATGGATACGCTAACTTAACACAATCTGTATCTTCTGACCAGCTATTGCGGTGGATTTTGATACTTGATGGTTATAGCATCTAATAATAATCTTTAATATTAAGGTGGCTACGGCGAGTTTTTATAAATAATTGAAAATATCTGAAACTTCACAAAATTTGAGCATTAGACTTTTCATTTATGTTGAGAAAATGCAAGGTCAACGACTAAATTTTAGACTACGCGAGCTTAATATACGTGAAAGCAAGCGATATTTGTAACGCTTTTTCTCAAATATTCGTTCGTCGGTTTTTTATATTAAAAAAAAAATAGTAAAAAATTCATTTTTTAAAGAATATGTTAGAATTTTGTTTTAGATTAATCTCATTTTTTAAAATATTAAAGAACTACACCTTAAATAGGTTTTTAACATTAAAGAAGTGTTTCTTGATTTTATGTAAAAAGAGTTTTACAAACAGTTCACTATTTTCGTAGTAGGATCCATGTTCAGAAACACATTCTGCGAACTGATATTTGAATAAATATAGGAATTTCGAAATGCTCTAACATTTTTACATATCTTTGAAACTAGACGTGGCAGTGGATTTAGGCACGAAGAGCGCATTAGTGCGAAAATTTAATTAAACGAGAATACATTTGAGATATATTTGAACTGCACCGAGACTTACGAAAGTAGTATATCATGATTCCTTCTTTATTTTACCAATATTTTAAAACTTCAAAAAACATTAACTTCAATTAACTATTAGATTTGCGGTATCCAGTACACTTTATTTTTCTAAAAGAGCGCAAAATTCCTAATTATATCATTGGTGGCCGTCGCGACCACCGAGGCCGGGTTTCAAAGAGTGCAACGGTATAGTTTGCGCGGTCGGCTAAAGCCAGTACAGGTTCATCGAGGCAATGCCGTCGTCTTCCCCGCCGCATGAATTAGCCGCGCGCAAAGGAACGAGTACTACGGGCGTTATTGAGCGACGTGAGGGGAAGCACTTTGACTTCGCGGCACGTCACTGTGTTGCATGAAGGAACTCTTCGGTACTACTATATTGATATTATAGTCGACGCGATCGGGAACTTTGTCATTCTGAGAAACATTTTGTTAGACTAGGAGAGCGTAGATTAGCACATGGATTGTAGTAAAAATCTTTTAAATCGAAAATTAATCTTTGGGGTTGAATTATTTACTAATTAAATTAAACTTGAATTTGAAATTATCGTATATTTGGAAGCTATAATCTTATGCATTTTACATTTTATTATTCTATTTACTGGTAAAACTTAAAAAAAATTGGAACGTCACAAGTGTATAATAATAGAATATACATAATAGTGTAATAGAATGAATGTAATAGAATAGTATAATAGAATGAAATAAAGACTTCGAACAATTCTCTAGAAAGTATAATAAAATCGAGAAATACGTATCTCTTGCATTTGTTTAAAATAAGTTGATTCTTACATAAAAACGCTCATTAATTTTGTTATGTTTTTATTTTTTTCTGAGTTGCATATTACTGCGACAAAAGATAAGAGACTTACTTCAGAGACGAACGATAATCATTTTTTCTTTGAAATTGTCCGCAAAAAGATTAATTGCCTCAAGATAAAGTAAAATATCGAAGAGTTTGCTAATTTTATTTTTGGATTGATGATGATATTTTCATTTGATAAACCAATCATTACATAGCTTAATTCAAATGATGTAAACAACGTTTTTTAGGAAATTGCACAATCTTGCATATTTCAATCCTTGAGAAGTGCAATTTTTCAATTATGAAATTGTAACATTATTACTGCACTTAGGTCAGCGATGAAAATAAAAAGGTTAAAAAAGAAAATTGAAAAACCATGTTATATATCTTTGTAATAATAGATACTACGCACTTGTGATATTAAATTAGCAAAAATATTTTTAAGTGAAATACTTATGTCATATAATTTACGTTAATTTGATACATTGTGGATAGGTTTATGATTAAAATTACTGATTCAACATCTATATTTATTTCTAATTGATGCTTCTGATTGGATTGTCAAGATTACTAATTTAAAAAAAAAATGCTTTTTGTGTTTTAGATGAACAAGAACGCGTGCAAAAGAAAACTTTTGTTAATTGGATCAACTCATGCCTCTCGAAGGTAAGCTTCTAAGGTTAATTTTTTACGTTATGTTTTATCGACAACATCTGTATTAGAAATCAATAGTGATTAATGTTCTTATTCTGCAGAATGTATGCTTAGTCTTTTAATGACTCTTTAATAATCTTTAGCCGAAGGAAATTTTAACCTTGATGTAAAAGTCAGCGCAATTTATTTTTTAATTACTATGTTTTAAAAGTAATATTACAAAATCTATAAAAATTTATAACAGAATCAATTAATTTTTAATAATTTCGTACTTTATGTCACGTTTAAATTGTTCTGTTAAAGATTTATTGCAATTTAAAAACGTAAAATTGACATCTTAATGACTTCATTTGTAAATTTGCCGAATATTAAACAAAAATGTAATTGCTTCAATTGCTGTAATTTTATTTTTAAAGAAATGACTGATGCAAATTGCAACGCTTAATTCTGAAAATAAAAAAAGGAAGGCACATTATGACAATTTTTAAATTTGCCGCTTCTTTGGGGATGATGTCATAAGAATTACGTCAATAGAATTCCGAGGTCAATTATATTTATGAATTTATTCATTTCTTTCTACATTGTGAACATTTAAAATGAATTAATACATTTTATTAGAATTTAATAACTCATTGCGTTAATTTCCACTGCAATAAAAACTGTCATTATTTCTGTTACTTTTTAGGAATTAAATAATAGCAAAAACGTAAACCTGTATGTTTTTTTTTAAATTAAAACAATTCTTTAAATAAAAAATATCCTAAAATATTGACTCTAACAATAAAACTTGAACTAACGCAATGACCGTAACGTTCGAGTATCAAATTAATGGAAAAAGCAATCCTCGAAGAAATTGAAATCATGAGCACGATGAACGTTGAAAAAGCGAAGCAGAAAACAAATCTGAGCCGCCGAATTGATTTACGAGAGGCGCGCGTCTCGCAAAAGCTTCCTCGAACTCGCGGATTCGCGCCAATAATCCGCGGAAAGGTATTAGGTCGAGGCATAATTACTGACAAAACTTTTTAATGCGTCGATTGGCTGAGACTTGCGCTCGGCAATTTGCCTGCCTCTTCGCCCCGTTCTTTCATAATCGGCACGTTATAATGTGGACGGGGATACTGTGCTGCACGTTACGACCAACTCTACGTCTGAAAGCTCCCAAACTTGTTAACTACTGGCTTTTAATCGTTGGTCTCTCTCTCTCTCTCTCTCTCTCTCTTTCCTTCTCGGTCGTTCCTATACTCTCGATTTCCTTACTTCCGGATCCTTCAAAACTAAACTCATCGGAACGTGACATGCTAGGCATAGGGAGCAGCGGCAGCTTAAAAATGTATTACAGGCATGCGACCTCTTCGTGTACCCGGACTTCGATCTCGCGGAACAAGTTTCATGCGCGGGACTGAAATTTCCGACTGACAGTCGCATTATCCCTTTTTTAAATTATTAGAAACTAATTTTTACTCGCGCGGAATAAATGTACAAAGAATGACTTGTTTAATGAAGGAGTAACTCGGTAATTAGTCTAACTTTGAACTGTATCTTTTTAGCGGACGACTTTACATTTTAGTTCATGATGGATATGACAAGTGATACAAACATTTTCTAAACTTGCGTGTTTAAACCATTATGACTTATTTCTGTTCTCGTATGGTGAAGAAATGAATAAAAATACTATTGTAATATTTATTGACAAGTAATCAATCTATTTTTAAACATTAAAGATTTATATACTAAATAAGATTTAATATTTTTGCCTTTGAAATTGGAAAAAATCCTTTGATGAATCTTTTTTGATATAATTTCTGAAAATATTAAAAACTTATTTCTTTATAGCGAATTCCGCCGCTTCGAGTGGATGACTTGATAGAAGATTTAAAAGATGGCACGCTTCTACTTGCCTTATTAGAAGTTTTATCAGGAGAAAAATTGGTAAGATTCATTTTAAAACTGTTACTTTTATGTTTAAGTTATTGACTTTGCTTCCAGGTATTGATTTTTGTTTACTTTTTCAGCCAGTAGAAAAGGGCCGTAACCTAAAAAGACCGCACTTTTTAAGCAATGTTAACACAGCACTTCAATTTTTACAGAGCAAAAAAGTAAACTTTATTTATTTAATGTAAATAATAATGATTTAGAACAAATCTGTATAAAAGAACTTTTTTAGATCAAACTAGTGAACATAAATTCGTCCGATTTAGTTGATGGACGACCTCCAGTAGTCCTGGGATTGATTTGGACAATTATTTTATACTTCCAGGTAAATATTACTAGAATTGAATCAAATACCATGAAAAACGAATTAAAACATTTTCCGGCACAGGCTCAAAGTAAACATAGAAATGCGGTAGCCGCTTAATCGTTTAGTGCTCGACACGTAAAGGTTATACATTCATTGCAGCACCGTCATTTACTTATCTGAAGATTTATAAAATGTTTATATGAGAAAAGGATATTTATGATTCATTATATTACTATTTTCTAGCAAAATTCAATTACATTTTATGTTTTTAATACAAAATCGTGAGAACTTCAACATTTTGAGCATAAAATTAGCAAGAAATAATTATAAGAATTTAAAAAAAAAACTGTACTTAATTTTTTATTCATGAATGAATTGCAAATAAAGAGAAATCACTGTGCACTCTCACTCTATTTCGTAAAACACATTATATTTTCGGGCACTTGTGACTTTTCTCAGTAAACATCAGTTCATCATCATTCAATATCACTTAATATAATAAACACTTGAACTAATCACTATAGAAATCACTCGATGTGGCAAGAAATCAAATCTATTACAATACGAATAAACATCATCTTAACTATTTCTTAGCTAATTCG
This sequence comes from Ormyrus pomaceus, assembly GCA_900474385.1. NCBI lineage: Eukaryota > Metazoa > Arthropoda > Insecta > Hymenoptera > Ormyridae > Ormyrus > Ormyrus pomaceus. The sequence continues at coordinate 12,977 of UCOM01000134.1, forward strand.
TATTCAAATAATAATTCAAAATAACATCTAGATTAAACAATATTAATAGCATCGTGCTAACTCAACTAATACCTAAGAAATTTTTAAAGATGAAATCTTCCGTAGTAGCTAATCTACTACTATTCTATTATTCGTAATAAGAACTACTAACTCTGTTAACCCTGTATATTCCAAAAAACAAGCTACGATCAAAGGATCGCAATAGGGTGAGTAAACCTGATACACGTACATGTAAAATTTTCGCACACAGATATAAAAAAAATTTGTTAAGTGTTCGTGTCTTGCATCTATAAACACGTAGCGCACAGCATGATTCGGCGCGTTACACGTTAAATGCACGCTAGGTGTCCGTCGTCAAGTGTACATAAGTGTTTCAATACTGCATCGAGGCAGAAACTGGGAATGCAGCTAACTGCTCTCGTGTTTTAGATCGAAGAGAATGCCCGAGCTCTTCAGTATCTTGGCCACACGTGGGGAAGCCAAAGCAGCCTCGAAAGCATCGGAACTCAGGGATCGGGGGCGAGCGAAAGAAAGCGACAGAGCAATGAGAAATGGAAACAGGGAGCCCGCAAAACTCTACTGCAATGGGTGACCAATGCCTTATCGAAGTTAGTATTGTTCTTTTCTTTTAGTTTTTAAAAACTATATTGCTTTCAATGCCAGTAACTAATTAAATTTTGTAAAATAATTATCAAGAAACTTTTCATTGTAATTTACTTGTACGATTACGTTAGATAATTATACAATACTGTTTACTGTCAATGCTATGGTTTTTCAACACTAATCAATTCAGACCACAAAAACCTGCTATTTTTTATTTAAAATAATTCGTTTAAACCACAGAGACCTTGGCTTACGCGTGACTGACTTCGGCCAGAGTTGGCGCGATGGAAATGCTTTCTTGGGTATTATCGACGCCATAAAAGAAAACCTGGTGAACGTAGCTTCGATGAGACAGTCAACCAACCGAGTCCGCCTGGAAACTGCCTTCAACGTTGCTGAGAATGAACTCGGCATCGCTCGACTTCTCGATCCGGAGGACGTAGATGTGCCACAGCCTGACGAGAAGTGCATCATGACCTACGTTGCCCAGTTCCTTCATAAATATCCTGAGCCTAAAGGGACCGGAACAGATTCATACGGCACGGTGCAGGCCGAGTATGACTTACTCTTACAATGGCTCAATGAAAAGACACGGCATCTGGATCAGCTGGATAGAAGCAATGGATTTTCTAAGAATTATCAAGTTAGTAAAATATAATTGAAAGTTAAATAAATAAGTTATAATTATTTTAAAATTAATGCAACCATCTGATTTTCCAGGACTATCTTGCGTTTAAAAGTGAAGTAGATGAGAAATCGTTGACTTATTATAAATTACAGAATTTAGTTGATGCTCCAAGTATGATTAGTATATCTAGAGAGTCTTGGAAGCATATACAGAGTTTATGGAAAGTGTTGGATATGCTTGTAAGTTACACGAGGATTATTTCTTCAATATCTTTTTTAACCCTGATGTATTCAATATTTAATGATTCAATTTTTTAGATGTTAAGGTGGTTATGGACACTCGATTCATCCTTACCTGGAGAGTTAGGCGAGATCGGCAGGTGGTTAGCTCACGCAGAAAATCTTCTGCATTCTGACGACGATATACCTGACGAAATGACCGAAGAGACCGCGGGTATAATTTCCCGTAAACTAGAAGAACACAAAAAATTCTTCCTAGATCTCCCAATTGTCGTCGAAAAATTCAATCGAGCGCGAGCATCGCCGTTATCAAGACAAGTGCCGAGTGAACAATTGGCAAATATTTCGTCGAGATTGGATAGTCTTCCAACCCGTGCTGCTAAACGACGAATAAAATTGAAATTCCTTGAACACAAGTGCTGCCTTGTGGCATTTCTCTACCTTGTGGAGGCGAGACTTAAGAGCTGGAGTATTAAGTACGGTAGTGAAGAAGAAGTTAATCAATTGTTGGAGCAGTACAGAAGTTTTGTATCTAGAAATCGTATTTTCCAAGAATTTCAGAAGGCTTATTTAGATATGCAACAGGTTGTAGAAGAGTACAAAAAAGAAGGTGATATTGGTAAGAAAAAAAAACAGAATAAATTTTTAAAATAATTGTTTTTTGTGCACATTTAATAAAGGAACTAAACTGATTTTTCAGACCCCGAGGAAAGTAGGAGTGTTGATAGATTTATAAGAGAAACTGGCGAAAAATGGAAGAGCATCTCAATGGATTTGCGCTGTGTGCAAAGTATGCTTGAGGAAGTTGTTACTTATTGGCGAAGATGGTCTGTGTTGTCAGAAGAATTTGAAGCCTGGCTGAGCAGGGCAGAACCTGCATTAAGTTATCCAGAGGAAAAGAAAATGGAATTTTTCCAAGATATATCTGTCTGGAAAGATAAACATCAACAAATATCAGATACTGTTAGTTTATTGATAGCAACATCTGAAGATCAAGTAAGTGTTTATTGCATTTAATAAAAATGTTATTAATAATTTGAATAATACCAATGTCATATTATTGAATAAATAATCTCACTATATAAAATCTAAATATTATTTTAGGTTGCTTTACGTCTGAAAGATCGATACACCAATTTGAGTAGAAGATGGGATCGTCTTTTCCAAGAAGCTAAACAGTATATGCATGCTGGAGATCTCCTTAGAAATTGGAAAGATTATCGTACCGGAGTAGAAAATCTTCAGACTTGGTTGAAGAATGCCGAAGAAGCACTTTCCACGTCGCATTTGACATCAACTGAGAAAATCAAAGCTTATGGTGATCGTCTTAAAATTTTACATGAAGAAATTGAAGGAATTGAAGAACTGTTTAAAGATGTTAGTAAGAAATTCCAAACACTTATTCAAGATCTATCCCGTGAAGAAGTTGACAAAATGATGAATACTTTAAAAAAGGAAAAAGAAGCTCTAGTAAGAGTAAGAGCATTAATACCTATGCAGTTACATTTATACCATCAAATTCTGGTTCAACAAGAATCTTTAGAAGCTGGACAACGAGAAATATCAGCATGGTTAGATGACGCAGAACGTTTGCTCAATAGCTACAATTTGTCAGGTGGCCGAGATTCAGCTCTTTCGCAATTAGAAAGACATAAAGCATTTTTCTCTAGAACTCTGTACTATAAGTCTATGCTTGAATCCAAAAATAAAGTTTTTAATAACATTGTAAAATCTGTCGATGCCCACAAAAAACCGAGTGATAGTGAGGGCAGTGCTGTACTTCGAGAATTGAATGAACGCTTTGCTCGTGTCTCTCAAGCAGCTCAGTTGTGGGAACAACGATTGCAAGAAGCTGTACGTTGTTGGACGAAATTCCGTGAATGTGAAAGGCAAATATCCGAATGGCTTTCAGCTGCAGAAACACTTATTAATGATCGCAACATAGATAATCGTCAATCTGTTGAATATCACAAGAATTTCTTTGAAAAAGTCAATGAAAGATGGATCCAAGATCTTATTAATGTGGCGCAAGATTTAAGAAACGCCTTGCCTGCAGAACAGCAAGCTCCAATTGTTGAAACTGTAAATTCATTACAAAGAAGATGGAAAGAAGTGTTATCGTTTGCTCCTTTGCATTTAATGAAACTTGAATTTAGATTAGATGAAGCAACTTTCTCACAATACTTAAAGGAAATTGAAATGGAGATTAATGCCGAACAACAGGCTATGGTTAAAAATGAAGAAGTAGGAAGCATATTGAATAGAAATAAAGATTTCTTCATTAATAAAGGAAAGATATCTCAAGTAGAGCGTTCTTTGCAAACTTTAAAGAAAATAAGTTCAGCATATTCTAATCTGAAAGAAAATGATTCGAGTTTGAGTGACGCTACACAAAATGCTGAGCGTCGTTGGGAACAAACTATTACTAGAATTGAAACGTTGACTGAGCAGTTACGACAAGTGCCACAGCAATGGGCTGCTTATAAACAAAAGTAAAGTCATTTACTTATCCCTAAAGAGGTTTTAGCTCTACTTACGTGACTAAATTTTAATACGCTCAAATTTTTTATTGCAGGTTCGATGAAATGGTAAGATGGATGGATCACGTAGACGATACATTAAGAACAATGCTGCAAGAAGTGAGTTCCATTGAAGAATTTGAACAAGAAAAATCAGTCTTCCAGGTAAGAAAAGATATCATGAAAAATTTCAACTATTAAACTTATTAATAATAAAAATTAATTACTATTTGCTTGCTCGGATAGCTTCAGAATTTGACGGTAAATACTTATTTTACAATATTTCGATGTTGTAAAATCGATGTAGCAACTTATCTTTTTATGTAGTATGCTTTAGATGTGCAAATAATTTAAAAGAATAAAATCTAAAATGTACATTGTTTACAGCAAGTATGTCAAGAAGCAGACAATAAGCGTGAAGAGATGAAGTGGTTGGTACAAACATTGGATAGCTTAACTTCAAACCGATCTGATCAAGAAGCGGTTTCAGAACAACGTAATCTTGAAAAGCTGATTACTCGTTACAAGAACCTGATACCAACTATTGAAATAACGATGACAAAAACAGATATTTACTCGAGAAGCTACACTTATAGAAAAGAAGTACGTGAAGTATGTACACTACTTCATAAAGTTCGTGATCAAACAGCCGAAGTGCCTGTACTAGAAAGTCAAGAAAGTCTGAAAAAAGCCTTAAAACACCAAGAAGTTTGTTTGAATCAACTCGAGCAACAAAGGGCTAATATAGTTAGTATGTTGCAACGAGGAAAAGATCTCTTAAAAGATCAGCATGCGCCAAACTTTATTTCATCTGAAGTTCAACAATTAGAGTCTAGTTGGAATGAAACCTACGGACAGAACATTGAAACATTGAAGACCTTGAAACATTCGCAAAAATTGTGGAGTACCTATGATGAACAAAAGGACGAGATACTGAAATTAATAGCACAAGCTGAAGAAGATCTTCGTAAACTTGATTCAGCCTCTTATTACAATGCAGCACAAGTATCTGCTGATTTGCACCATCAACAAGAACTTAGTTCATCCTTACGAAAAACTGCAGTAAATATGGTGAAAAAATTACATGAAACATACTCAAGTCTCGTTGAGATTATTCCACCGGAAAGGCAATCTGAATTAAATCAAGAAACATCAAACGTTGAAGAAAGCGTTCATACCACTCTGAAGAAGATAGATGAAAAACTTGAGAACTTGCAATCATTGCAAATGAAATGGAATAATTTCCAATCTAAAATTACTGAATTACAAAATTGGACGACTCAAAGTGCACCGCAATGCATAGCAGACATTAAAGCTTCAGCTACATCTCCAGAAGAAATGGTTTCTAAAACTGAAATATTGTATAAACAAATTCATGAGAAAATAACCATACTGAAAACAATTGAACACGAATCAAGAACTCTTGTAAAAGAAACTGACAAAAGACCAGAGGCGCAGAATTTGAGGACCAATATACAAACATTGCAATCGGCAGTAAATTCATTGAATGAAAATATTGTTAATCAACTAGAAAGAGCTTCCCAGAATCTTACAACATGGAAACAGTATGAAGTTGGAATTCAGCAATTAAAACCATGGGTTGAAGAAGCAGAAGCTCGAGCAGCTTCTATAGGTTCAAAACCAACAACTTTACCGCAAGCAACAGAAATGCTTGAAAATGCTCGAATTTTCGAACAGCAATGTGCTGAACATCTTCCTAGACTTCAAAATTTGACTCAAATTAGCCATCAATTTGGCAGTCGAACAAGTGCACCCGATGAAGTAGACACTGTTCATAGTCGTTGGAATTCCGTACACGATGTGGTTGTTCAAACAAGAACAAAATTAGAAAAACTTGTGACAAGTTGGACCACTTTCGAAAAAGACATTAAAGAATTCAACGGATGGTTAAAATCTTCTGAAAAAACCATTAAGATAGAACCTAATCTTCAAACGCCTGATGTCGGTAAATTAGAACAAGAACTAACTCGTTTGAAGGAGTTCAATAAGGAAATTTCTAATAGACAAGCTCAATTGATTACTCTAACTCAAGTATCAGATAACATTAGTCATGGACTATCAATTGAAGGATCCACAAATCTAAAAGGACGAGTTTCTGAATTAAAAGCTCGTGTGAGTAAACTGGCTGATACGGTCAGAAATCATATGCACAGCACTTCGGATGCTATACTTGCCAGGAATGAATTCCAAATTAAGATTTCTGACTTTGAAAATTGGATGTCTCGCTTACGACAAAATATGTCGGAAATTAGCGTTGTACACGTTGATAATGTAGATTCTAGTCTCCAGGCAGTACACGCTTACTTGCAAGAGCATTCTGAAAAACAACCGCAATTTACAGCTATTTATGAAGAAGTAAAATACCTTAGTACTCGAGGTTCACCAGATGAAGCTACAAATCTTGATGAAATTTACAAAACTCTTGCTGCCAAATATAAAGCTTTAGAAGATGATTTGCTGCAAAAGAAGAGAGGACTTGAAAAATGGACAGAACTTCTGAATTGGAATCACGAAGTTACTGCCCAATTAAATCACTGTAAATATGAAGCAGAAGCACGAAAGCCAACTATTGACGAGTGCGAGAGACTATCGAGTGAACTGAAAAATGTTCAAGCCAAAATCAACAGTTGGAAGGAACAAATTCCAGCGATTGACAGTGCCTTAGGAGTTCAAGTGCGTGATAAACAAGAAAAGCCTTTAACGGCTTCAGTTTTGATAAATAATTTAGAATTACAGATAGTAGGTTTAGAAACTACTTTATCTACTCAACGTGATAAACTTGAAAGCCTTAGTACAAAATGGGACAACTTTAGAAAATTGCAGCAGAAATTGACTGAGGATATAATTGGTACGCAGACGGCATTGCAAGAAGTAACATATGCAGTCGATACCTGTGAAAAACTCGCACCAGCAATTGAGAAAATTTCTTATCTAATTGAAGAACACCAGCAACGAGTACCAACGAAAGAAAGTTTGCATAAAGAAGGAGCAGATTTACTAAAAGAAGATCAAAGATCTTTGACAAATATACAAGTCGTTCTTTCCTCTGTCGATTCTAATTGGGAAAAGGTTAATGAACTTTTGCACGAACAACGAAAAAAATATGCTGAAATGGATCAAGGTAATTTTTAGTTTGAGTATTATATATACTTTTGCTTTAAAGTAATGACTACAATCAAATTATTTTTCAGGTTGGAAGCAGTATAAAGAAGCTAGAGGAAAATTAACTGCTTTTATAGATGAATCAATAAATCTTTGCAACTCTGTAAAAGAAGTACCGAGTGACATGACGCAAGCTACGGCTGCTGTTGAAAAGCATAAAAAGGCACTGGAAACATTGAAAAAAGGCAAACCATATTTAGAAAAAATGGATTCGAAAGCACAGCAAATTATAAAAGAAGCATCTCTTATGCCCAGTTTTAATGTTGACTCCATTGAATCAAATGTGTCCGCCATTCATAAAAAATATCAAGATACTTACTCTAATATTGTGGAAAAAATTCAACTTTATGAAACTCAAGTGATCATTTGGAAACAAATAGACGATGCAAAATACGAACTAACAAGATGGTTGAGTGACACTAATGAATCATTGACTGCAGCTTGCGAACGACTTGCTGATGTTGAAAATGGCCAGGCAAGATTATCTAAATTCAAAGAAGAACTTCCAGCACATCAATTACTGCGTCAAGGAATATCAACGAAAACAGAACAGCTTTGGAAACTCAATCGTGGTGCAGCTATACCGACTCTAACTTCGTTAAATCAAATGTTAGACGAACAATTTCATCTCGTTCAAGAATCAGCAGAAAAATTAGAACAAATGACTTCCAGTTTTGCTGAAAAAGAAAGGAAAATACGCCAAGAATTAAAACAATCGAGTGACCTGATCTCTAAAGTTCGGGAGGAAATTATAAAGTGCGATGATCTTACTGGTGAAAATTCGAAAATAATCGAAAGAATCAACCGCTGCAAAAAACTAAAAAATGAGCTCCAAAAATGTGAAGTCGTTTTGAATAAAGTTAATGATAAACTTACTGATTTGTCGACAGAATATCCTTCAATATCTAAATCAAGTTTACCCAAAGAATTGCAAGCTTTAGAAGCCCGACGAGAAGCTGTAGGTCATCACGCAGATAAAGTAAGTGCAACGCTTTCTGCTTTCCTTCTGAAATTATACCATGAAAAGTTCAGTGCTCTTCAACGAATGGTAGCCACAAACAGAGAAAAAGTAACTTGGTGTGAGCCTGAGCATAGCAGTGACAGATATAATCTGGAAGTGAAATTAGCTTCACTACTCGACGTGGAAGCAGATATTAAGGAATGCGATGCTAGAAAACATGAAACTGATATGTCTTTGAAACTTTTGGAAAAAGTTGAAAGTCCTGCTAGTTTAAAGGCATTACAGGATGAACGCGAGAAGGTTCATGTAGATTTAGAAGCCCTTAAGCTAAGCTTTATCAATATCAAACAACTACTTGAAAGAAATATTGTTACGTGGCAGAGGTATGAAGCTATGCTTGAAAACGTATTATCCGAATTGAAAAAAGCTGAAAACAAAGTAAGAGCAGAGAGCTCTGTTCTTATAAGTCCTTACGAAATTGAGAACAAAATTAAAGAAATTACTGAATTTGAAGAAGTATTTTTAATCAATAAAAAAGAATTAAGTAGATTAATATCATTTAGTAAAGAAATTACTGATGTAAGTATTTTTCAAAACATTAAAAATAAATTCTATTCAAAGCATTTTTTTTATTTATTAATTATTTATTTTTACTGTAGGTAAGTCCAGAGTCACGTGTTGAGCAATACGTAAATCACTTAAATGCTCGTGCTCAAGCAGTCGAAAAGTTCATCAAACAACATCTTGATAAATTAAAAGAATTGCAAATAAATAGAAATCAATACGAAATGAATGCAAAACAATTAGATTCCTGGATCGCTGGAGCCGAAGAAAAATTAAAAATTTTCGAAGAAATTAGTGGCCCGAAACCAATGTCCTTTTATCAAACAAGACTAAAAGAATTAAAGAAATTCGCAGACGAGCGAGAAAAAGGTCAAGTCATTTTTAACCAAACCGCTGAAGCTGGAGAAGCCTTATTTTCAAAAATTAATCCTGATGATAGAGAATTGATAAGAACCGAGTTACGAAATCTTCGCAGTCGGCTAGACAATTTAACGGATAGAGCAAATTTGGTGTACAAAAAGGTTGAAAGCGACATGATGCACAGATCATCGTTTGAAGATAAATATTCACAAGTACGTTAATTAAATTTAGTCCTCTGTAACTTAGTAAATCTTTTAAAGAAAATATCTTTATCAAACTTTATTCTTATTTTTGCAGATCAAACAGTGGGTTATTGATGCTCAAGCTAAATTAGGTAATAAACAAGATCTGTTACCGACTTTACAAGAAAAGAAACAAGCTCTTCACTCTTATCGAACCATTGCTCAAGATGTAAAGGCACATAAAACCATATTGCAACAACTACAAGAAAGATGGGGATCAATGCACGATGACGAGTCTAGTTCTATGCTTAATGCAGTAATTGAATCTTACGATAAACTTTCCGAAGATGTAGAAGACAGGATCAATGTTGCAGAAAAGCACGTAGCTAACCATGAAGCCTACCAACAAACATTTGAAAAAACTCGAGACTGGATAAACACAATAGTAAACGAGACTTCTGCATTACTCGATGATATTGCTATTGAGCGTGAAACTGCAAAATCAAGCATAAGTTTAATAGAAAACGTTTTACAACAAAAAGATGAAGGTGACCGAATTATAGAAGATTGCAATCAACAATTAAACATTGTTTTAGAGCAAACATCGATACCAGGTTAATTTTTATTTTATTTGTTACTTTATTTTCTTAAAAATATTTGTTAATCATTAACAATTTATAAACAAATTAATTATTATACTAGTGTATTATATAATGATATGTTTTTTTATTGAATGTGCAGGTCATCAAGCTCTAATAAAAGCTTTTGAAGAGCAAAAGAAAATTTGGCAAGACTTTCTAGCAAGGTGTACTATATTTAGAGAAAAACTTAATCGTTTATTTGATGAGTGGTCCGAATTCCAAAAAGTCATAGAAGGACTGGAAGCTTGGGCGAAACAGATAGACTCGCAAGTTAAAGATCAAAGTTTAAAGAGTTCAGAAGAGGCCAAGATCGCTCATCTTCAAAAATTGAAATCTCTGGAAGAAGAAATTTTAGGAAAGGCGCCGGCATTTAATTCAGCCGTTGAAAAAAGTCAAAGTATCGAGGCGGAATCCGAATTAGTAACTCGAGTGTCGAAACTAGCTACAAAATATCAAGCTCTTAAAAATCAAGCTCGAGAATCTGTGACACGATACGAACAATTCGTGAAGGAACACAGCACTTTCAACCAGCGCCACAATCACTTTGTTAACTGGATAGGTGAATTACAAGCAGAACTGAAAAAGCACAGTGAAATTGTCGGCGATCTCAATGTATTGCAACAGCGACAGAAAGTTATTCGAGATCTTGGAGACACGCGTACGAAAGAAAATCCCAAATTTGAATCTGTGATCGATCTCGGAGAAAAACTTTACACCCACACATCGCCAGACGGCCGTGAAATCGTCCGCCAACAACTGCGAAATTTGAGAACACTATGGGATAGTTTTTCGGACGATTTGCAAACAGCCACTCAAAAATTGGATCAATGTTTGATGCAATTCGCCGAATTTTCTTTGTCGCAAGAGCAATTGACAACATGGCTGCGCGATGTCGAACGAGCCATGCATCAACACACCGAATTAAAATCAACTTTGGAAGAAAAACGTGCTCAACTTCAAAACCACAAAATTATGCATCAAGAAATCATGTCGCATCAATCGCTGGTTGAAGCTGTCTGCGAAAAAGCGCAACAGTTAGTTGATCAAACGAAAGATACTTCATTAAATATTTATTTACAATCCATAAAACAGTTATTCCATAATATTGTTTCCAAATCACGAGATTTATTAGATAATCTTGAAGACTGTGCTGATAAACACAATAAGTTCAATATACAGTGTAAGGCATTCTCCGATTGGCTTCAAGGCGAAAAAGAGAAGTTGCTTGAGTGCAACGATATTACTGGTGAACGAACTGATATTTCGAGAAGATTGGCTATATTATCGGTTTTGAAAGATGGTCGAAATCAAGGTACGGAACTAATAAAGAAACTAAAAGAATTTGCTGCAGTTGTTACTAAAAGCACAGCGCCAAAAGGGCAAGAAGCAATACATAATGAAATCACCAATCTGCAAACCAGTTTAATGCATCATTTGAAAGATATTGGTAAGAGATTATTCTTAAGCAATATTTTGATATTTTTCATTCTTTATCCTTGATTAAACATAATTTGTCTCTTGCAGAATCTGTCGAAGCCAAACAGAACGCAGCATTAAAGAAGTGGCAGGAATTCGAGGAGCCTTTGGAATCATTCATGAAGTGGTTCAGATCAATGGAGGCTTCATTTAGAGATCAGCAACTGCAACCTACTTTAAAAGAGAAACAAGATCGTCTGGCTACTTTCAAGGAGAAACGCGAAACTATTCTGAAGAAAGAAAGTGAAATTGATCAATTTGTTGATAAATCCCATGCTCTTCTAAATGCAAGCGGAGTAGAGCGAATCAAACCATTAATCTCACAGATAAGCAACAGGTATGTCTGATTTTAAAATACCTAAATGTAAAGGAGATTGCCTAAGAATATGGCATATTACGGTGGTTGTATTACGTAATAAATCGATTAACAATCCTTCATCCCCAATAGTTTTTTATTGTTAAACAATGTTTGCGACATTTTAAAAAAAAAACACGTATTTTGAAGAAAATTGACGTTGATTTGATAAAAAAAATAATTGCACAAACATTGTTTAATAATAAAAAAACTATAGGATATGAAGGATTGTTAATTGATTAATTACGTAATACATCCATATGGGCTGCGGCTGCTGAATTAAAATCAGTGCCATTTTAAAGCCAGAATAACCTTTCATTTGGACCCTTAAACGTTAAAAATAATTGCACAAAGGATGCTATTTATTTAAAATTCAACATTTTAAGTGATAAAAGGGGTGCTAATTTTATTCCAAAATTACTCCACTTTTCCCGCTGCTAAGAGGGTCAATTTTTGTTTACATTTAATGTTTTTTTCTTGGCATAGGATTCAGAGGTTTATTCTTTGTGAGCCCAAATTAATGTCCTCTTACGCATCCTCCTTTTTCCATAAATTTTGATTAAAACTTCTAATTATTAAATTTTGTTTCGTATGTACAGATATACATCACTTCTTACGCTCAGCAAGGATGTGATCAATCGGTGCCAAGAAATTGTTGATAATCACAAAGCTTACGATGAAAAACTATCAAGCACTGATGCTTGGCTAACTCCACTGGAACAACACTTGGCTGCTTTGAAAGCTGACGAAATTTCTGGCAGCCCTGAAGCCAGAAACTCCAGATTACAATTGCTTTTGGGCGAAAGAGACCAAGCTGAGCATCGGCTCAGTTCTCTTGCAACAGTTGGTGATAGAATCTTGCCTGATACGTCGGCTCAAGGTCGTGAAATTATTCGCCAGCAAATCAGACGTGCCCGTGAAAGATGGGACAATTTGGCTGAAGGAATCGTTGAACAACAAAAGAAACAAGGCTTGCAATCATTACAATGGTCCAGTTATCAAGAAACCCTACAACAAATCCTTGGGTGGCTTGACAATATGGAACGCGCTGTTAAGCAAGAAGCGTCAACTGTTCCATCTTCGCTTCAAGAAGTTCGATCTAAATTATTAAAATGCAAGGTAAAGAGTAAATTTTCATTTAATTTCGGAAAAAAATAATTTTATTCAAATATTTATTTTTACAAACTCAATTGAAAATGGCTTTATTTTAAGACGGTGCATCAAGAAATTATAGCTCACAAGCGAATTATTGAGGCAGTTTCCGAAAAAGCTAATGCTTTAATTCAAGTTTCACAAGCTCCTTCGGACATTCAAGATAAAGTCAAATCTGTTTGTCAGAGATATGAAAAATTGGTAGATACTTCTTTGAAGGGATTGAACAACTTAGAAGCAGTATTGGATGTTTTCCAACAATTCCATGATTTACAAAAAGCATATAAAGATTATCAAAAACACCAATGGGATAAACTTGCCAACTATAATGACTGCTCGGGAAATAAGGCAGCTTTGCAAGCTCGTCTAGCAAAGATTGTTGAACTTCAAGATAATTTAGGCGAAGGAGAAGTGAAACTGAATGTCTTAGGAGAACACGTGGCTAAGAGCTCAGGAATAGTATCTCCTCGATCCCAAGAATCCATGGAAAGAGACTTAAATAATCTCAAGTAAATATTTTTAGAATTAAGAATTCTATACATTTTCATGTTCGAGTAAATATGTTTGTTTTTAGGTTTGAAAGTAAAAAGTTCGCTAATGCAGTTGGAGATGCTGTCCGATGTCTTGAAGAAAGAATCCAACAATGGAGTGAATATGAGAATTCATTGGAAAGATTACTTATATGGTTATCCGATGCCGAGACATCGTTAAAAAATTATTCTTTAAAAAATACCGTGGAAGAGAAACAAGAGCAACTGGAAAGATATCAGGTAATGCGCAACTTGTTGATAAATAAAATTAAACCAAAATTTTTATAATTAAACATTTCTCAACGTAGCGTTGGAAAAACGGAACTTTACAGTTGTGTCTAACTCAAAATTATGTGTCTGTTTTCTTTCCAAAATTTATCCTTTAGGATCTTCAAAAAGTAATGGAATCTCGCAACTCGGATGTCCTGGAACTGGTAGCGCTCGGTGACCACCTCGAGCAAGTAAGAGAATCAAAAGCGATCTCTCAAGCTTTTCAGCAGCTCGGGCTATGGCATACATTCGACTTTTCATTTCTTCCATTTTTTTCAGTCAATCTATCATGACTTTCTATCTACTTTTCTCTTATCGCAAAACATTCAGCTTTCAGGAATGAGAAGGCTTCACTGCTACGCAATGCGCAGGCTGTGGGAACTTTTTAAGCATTTTTAATTACTTTTAGCATTATAATTTTCATAAAAATTATCATTTTTCTTTTTTCGAATTTCAACATGCTTATATATCTTACGAATGAAACTTGATTTACCTTGGTTCTTTAGTGGATCTTAAAATATTTTATTTTCAACAGCTTTTATCACTAGTTCAAGTGTATCTTGGACACTTCTCAAGAGCACATGGGTTAAACAATAGTTTTAATGAAAACTGTTAACGTTATTTATTGTATTTTAGGCTCTGCTTGTAAACCTTCGACAAAACGAAGCTGAATTCGACAAGATGAGCGATGATTCTTCTGATTTAATCCAAATAAGCGGAGAATCAAGATTCTCTGTCAGTGTTCAACAAGTAACTTCTCGTTTCCAATCCATACAAGTTACTGCAAAAGTAAATAATTTTATACCATTATATACAATGCAATAAAATTAAAAAAATAATTTATTAAAGTAATTATTAAATGTTACATAAACTTACAGGAATTAGTAAAGAAGTGTGATCAAGCATTGGCTGATCACCTGGCATACCTGGACAAATATAAGCAGTGTTCCGAGCGTTTAGCTGCTGCTCAACAATTATATCAAGCCACTCGTGAGAATATTTCTGGTACTCGTCAAGAATTATCTTCGCATATTGAAACAATACGTGATCTGCTTGCTCGCCAGTCGTCTATGATTTTACTGGTTAATGGCACAGTGGAATCTGGAGAACGACTTTATTCGACAACCGGAAACGAGGGTCGCGAAATCATTCGCCAACAATTGTTAGACCTGCAGCAAGCATTAGAGTCTCTTTATGATGGTGTAACTTTAACGGAACGCGAAATCCAAGCGAAAATATCGCGTTGGTCAGGATTTGACGAATGTAGCGAAGCTTTCGAAGCTTGGTTGAAGAACGCAGAAGCACAGCTCAAGCCTGAAATCGAATTAAAGACTACTTTAGATGAGAAACGGGCTCAATTACAGATCTACCGAACTTTCTTACATGATGCTCAAGCTCATCAGCAAGATTTGTTTGACTTGCGAGATAAAGCAGATTCTCTTCCGGAACGTCCGGAAAAGATTGAAAAAGTATTGAATGATTTGAACAACAGACATGCAACCGTATTAAAGCGTGCTGCCGGATTCGTCGAAAGGTAAGCGATTTTAAATTTTGCAAATTCTAATAAACCTTAATTTTTGTAATACTAATGGAAAAATATTACACCTGCTTTATAAATAAAAAATTTAAACTTTACAGATACGAAGGCATAGTTAGCGATCATCAGCAATACAGTAAAGCAGTTCTTGATACTCACGAATGGCTCGATGCAACATTAAATGCAGTCAATTTGTGGGGTGATGCTGAACTCGAACGTGTGTCTCTACACACAAATCTTGATCGCCTTCAAAATCTTCTCCAAAGTTTACCCGAAGATGAGCCACGAATTCATCAAATTCGAAGCCTTGGCGAAAAGGTTATTCCGGGTACTCTGGAATCAGGACAAATCAACATTCGATCACAGATAGATTCATCACAACAGGAATGGGAAGGTTTAGTTTCTGCTATTAAATCAACCATAGATGCTCTTGAAATGAAATTGCAACAATGGAATGAATACGAGATTTCAAAAGAACGTTGTCTGGCCTGGATTCGAGAAACGGACACGAAGTTACACGCAGTCGATCTAAAATCAACTTTAGAAGAAAAGAAAGATCAGTTGGAGAAACTTAGAAGCTTGCAAGGCGAAGTGCGGGCGAAGGAATTAGAAATCGATGCTGTAACTGAACGCGCTCACCAACTCCACAAGCAAACCACATCTCGAGGTTCTCAAATCTCTGAATTGGGCGTTAAATATCAACAAATTTCGAGCAAAGTGAAAGATCTAAACAATCGATGGCAGCAGTATGTTACAAGCCACCAAGAGTTTGATAATCAACTGTCAGAATGTACGCGTTGGATTGACGAAATTCGCAACAAATTGGCTTACTGTTCAGATCTGAGTGCATCTTCGCAGAAGGATCTTGAGAAAAAGATGGAAATTATACAAGATTTACTACTATACAAAGAAAATGGATTCGCAAAGGTAAATTTAGATCTTTTTATAATAGAATTTGCTATATTAATCTTAAAAATGTTGAGTACAAATTATTTTAATTATTTTAACTTTTTCAATAGATTCAAGGAATTGTAGAATTAGCACAAGGAGTTTTGGCAAACACCGCAACAGCAGGTCATAAAGCCATTAATGATGCCATTGCAAAGTTACAAGAACAATGGAGTTCTCTTGCATCAAAAATGCTTGAAACTAAAACGAATTTGGATGATTCAATTAATAAATGGGCTGGATTACTTGAGCAAATACAGCTCATTAATAAAACGGTCGAACATATGCAGACTTCTGTTGATGAAATTTCCCAATTCCAGACTACAATGAGTGAAAAACGTTCTCAATTAGAAAGAATTAAAAGCTTGGAAGAAAAAGTACGTTGTGAAAATATTGAAGTCGATGGACTTAAGGCTCAAGTTAGGGAAATGATCGCAAGTGGTCAACAAGGTATTGCTGCATCTCAAGCACAAGAAATTCTCAATAGGCGAGTAAAAATATTTTAATTACATTTTAATAATCGAATCAGAATAACAAGTTTAGATTTAAATTTATTTTTACAGGTTTGACTCGTTGTTTGAAAGAATAAAGCAGTTGTTAGCGGAACGTGAAGATCAATTTAAGGATCATCGACTTTACAAGGAGGCACATGATGATTTAATCAACTGGTTAAGTAGAGCTCGCGAGAAAATTCCGTCGATGAAGCAACGTTCTTTGAGTGATAAACTAGCAATTGAAAACGCAGTTGCTCCTCTTGAAAGTCTCTTGAATAAGAAAGCTCAAGGCGAACTAATGGTAGAGCAACTGCAGCACACCGGTCAAGTAGTTTGCGCAAGTACAAGTCCGCAAGGCCAGGAAGTTATCCGAAATGAAATTCGCGCTCTCACTGAAAGCTTCGAAACTCTCTTTGATGAAATAAAGAAACAAAAAGACCAACTTGAGAAGACTGTTAGTCAATGGCGAGACTATAAAGATGAATACGAGAGGATCAGTGATTGGTTACAACAATTTGATATTCTCATAAAAGCCCAGAAGAATTCTCTTTTGCCAAATGTTAAAGAAAAGGAAAAACAAGTTAAAGAAGTCAAAGAGATTCTCGATAATTTGAGTAAGGGACAAGAACAGATTGATAAATTTAATAAATCAGCTTCAGCTTTACTTTCTACTCCGCTGGACACTTACGTAAATAATCAACTACGACACTTAAATTCTCGGTATCAAGTGCAGGTAAATATGGCAAAAGACGTCTTGCAAAAGGTAGAAACGAATTATGCCCAGCACCAAGAATATGAGGCCAACTTGGCTAAAACGCGTAACTGGATAGAAAATGCCAAGCAAATCATAAGACAAGGAACAGAAGCTGCCTCGAGTAGCAGTCGTGAAGAACTTCAAGAAAGATTGGATAAGATTCAAGAGCTTCTGAGAAAACGAGAAGAAGGTCAAAATCTAGTCCATCTAACAGTTAACTGTGGCGAGAAAGTAATGCGAAACACTAGGTAAGTAAATGATATTTCTAATTAAAGAAACATTTATTTTGATTCCAAAAAATTCATCTTTATTAATTTTTTTTTTAATTCGCCTGATGTTTAAGGTCTGATGGTCGTGAAGAAATCGCAGCACAATTGAAAGAAATTCAAAATGACTGGGAACGACTAGTAAAGAAAATATCTACCACAAAAGTGCATTTGGAGACGAGTTTGCTTCAATGGGCAGATTACAGTTCATCGTACTCCCAGCTTCAGCAATGGATTAACGATAGAGAAGCGAAACTTCAGCAAGTTTGTGAACAAAAAGTTTCTAAAGCAAGGAAGGGTCTTGCTGGCCTCAATTCTTTAGCTATTGGTGAACGCAAAGCCAACTTGCGACAGACAAACAGCATCGTTCAAGATATTGTTGCATTCGAACCAATGATTCAATCTGTTACAACAAAAGCGGAAGATTTGCAGCAAGCTACTCCAGCTACTGAAATTTCCATTAAATACGAAACATTAAGTAAACAGGCGCAAGAACTTTATGCAAAACAAAAAGAAACCGTTGAACAACATCAAGCGTTTATAGACAGCGGAAACGAGTTTGTGCAATGGATCAGAGTAGCAAAGGAAAGATTAGGAAAATGCTCCGAACCTACCGGAGACAAAGAGTCATTAGCAAGTAAAATAACACAGCTTAAAGTACTTCATAGTGAACTTCCAGAGGGACAAAAGAAGCTTGAGAAAGCTCTTGAACAAGGAAATCTTGCTTGCCAAATTGCAGATGAAGAAGATAAAGAAATTATTGAAGAAGAAGTTGCATTACTTCAGGAAGAATACGACAACTATGTGTAAGTACCATTTATTTTAAAAAAGATAAGCTTTTAGAAATCAAACAATTTTAATATATATTTTGTGAGGAGCTAATAATAATTGAAATAATAATTTTTTTTGAAACTTTTCAGCGATTCTTTGAACAATACGAAGAGTCTACTGGAAGTAGGAATAGTCAAGTGGACAGAATATGAAGACCAATTTTCCGAAGCTGCTGAATGGCTCACACAAACTGAACAGTTGGTTCAAAGTTACAACAAGTTGCAAGATAGTTTAGAAGAAAAGAAAAATGTTTTAGAACAATTCCAAGGTCATTTACAAACGTTATTCGATTGGCAAAAGGAACTTGACAGATTAAATATGAAAGCTCAAATGCTTTTGGAAACTTGTGCCGACACTCGCATTTCCAATGCCGTGACTCAGTTAACAACAAAATACAATGCACTACTTTCACTCGCTAAAGAAATCATGCGACGTCTAGAATTGCATTATCAGGAACACCAACAACACAATACGCTCTATCAAGAATGTCAAGACTGGATCGACCGAACTCGCGATAAACTCAATGAGTGCAAAGAGATTCCAAACACTCTTGCTGAAATCAATAATAAGCTTCACACTTGTAAAACGATACGTCAAAGCTTAGAACAGGGACAGAACAAACTTCGCTATGCTCTTGAATTGAAGGAAAAAGTCATAATGAATACTGAACAAAATGGTGCTGCCAAAATACAAGAAAATACAGAAAATCTAAAGGCAGATTTTGATAAGCTATTAATTGATGTCGAAGAAGCCCGTCAAAAACTTGCAGCTCGAGCAGGGGTATTGGAAGAACTTAATAAGATGCATCGACTTATTGCTGATTGGCTTGAAGAAGTTGAAAGCAACGTTCACTTTGATGAGGTTTATCGAAATGATTTAAGTGAAAAGCGAGCTCTTTTGGAAAAGTACAAGACTGTTCAAAGAGATATTCAGGGCCATAATGAAAATGTAGAAAAACTGAAACTCAAGTTAGCCGACGACTCGAATATTTCTAAAGGACCATACGAGGCAACGATTGCAAAATATGAAGAGCTCCGAAAGCTCGTTGCTCAAAAGATTAATGTAAGTATTTATTGATTTCATCTAATAATTTCGTTAACGTAATTAAAATGCTTATCCACATTTCATTTTTAGAACCTGGAAGCACAAGTAAAGGATCATGAAACCTATCAACAAGCCTTCAATGAAGCATCAGACTGGGTTCGACGTGCCAAAGTTGATCTGCAACAACACAGCATAACTCATGGTGAAAAAGAAAAAGTCGCGGAGAGAGAAGGCAAAGTTCAGCAGATGATATCTGCTCTTCCTAAAGGTCAAGCTTTAATTTCTAAAGTCATTGAAACTAGTGAGATTGTTCTTACTACCACTGGGCCGGAAGGTCAAGACACTATTAATCATGATGTCGATCAACTACAAGCTGACTGGAACCACTTACAATCTCAGTGTCACGAAGCTGAAAAAACTCTTTCCAATTGCATTCTGACCTGGTCACAATTCACGACTGCACTTGAAAGCATGCAAAAGTGGATTGATCAATTCCAAAAGAAAATTAATAACGAACAAGCTAAGGAAAATAGAACACCCGAGGACTTGGCAAGATGCAAAGGTTTAGTAGACGAAGCAGTTCGTCAAAAGCCTATTTTAGAAGATTTGAATGACAAATGCGAAATACTGATGGAATTGAGTGCTTGCAACTGGGCTAGAGAAAAGACTGTGCAATTACAATCAGCTTACACTGGACTTTTAACCGAAGCTCAAGGGTTAGTCTCAAAAGTAGAGAAAAATTTATCAGATCATACAGAATTCTTGAAAGCAAAGAAAGAAATGGAAGATTGGCTCCATACCGCGCATGGTTCTATCCAAGATTGCATCGGAGTTGGAGATGTCGCGTGGGCTAAAGATAAACTTGAAACTACCAAGGTGTGTAATGCTAAAACATTTAATATCTTCATTTTTTTGAACGAAGATAAGTTTTTCTGATTATAAAACATTTATTTTCTTTTCAGTTGGTTGCAACAAGAATAACTGAAGGTCAGCATTTGCTTTCCACTCTGCAAGATGCATTTGCTAAAGCAATCAATACTGCTCTCCCGGAGCAACAAGATCAATTAAGAAGTGACATGTCTGAGCTGCGTTCAAGCTGGGAACAGCTGAGCATAGATTTAAATACCATTCAAGCACAAGTAAAGTCAGTTCTTAGCAGGTGGGAAGATTTTGACGATATTCGGGATCGTTTTGAAAAATGGCTTGAGAAGACTGAAGAGAGCTTGAAGATACTGCCAGATACGAAAGGAGAATTGGGTGAAATGAAAACGCTTCTTGAAAAATATAAGCACATTAAGGATGAAGTTTGTGGTAAAAAATCTGACTTGGATCACTTGGTAAACGAAGCTACAGAACTTTCAAACTGGGCAAAGGACAAGACAACCCTTAATCAAGTAAAATCTTTAAGCTCTAGATGGGAAAAACTGGGTATCCAGGTTGTTAAACAAAAAAATCTAATTGAGGATGAAATGAAACAATACAATGCATACCATGCAGCTCTGCAAGAAACTGAGAAGTGGCTTCTGCAAGTTTCTTTCCAATTAATGGCTCACAATTCTCTGCATATCATTAGTAAAGAACAAACTTTAGAGCAAATTAAACAACATAAAGCATTGCTCGATGAAATTCGAAATTATGAAACTGTATTAGATGACCTGAAAGCTAAAGGCCAGAATCAAATTGATAGATATGAGGCATCGAATTCTTCTGTGAAACCAACAATCTTGACTCAATTGCAAAACGTACGTGACAGTTATAATTCGCTACTTAACACTGCCGTACAAATTGAAAATCGTCTCAGCGAGTCCTTAGCTAAATTCCAAGAATATGAGAATACACTTGAAAGTATTATGAGGAATTTGGAGGCTTACGAACCAGAAGTAGCAAAGGAACAAGAAGCACCTCTAGATACACTTGAATCCGCTGAAGAAAGCTTAAATTCGGCTAAAGTTTTGTACAACAAGTTGCAAGCGGAAAAAGCTCGACTTGTAGTAGCAGTGGAGGCTTGCGAGGCTGCAGCTGCTTCAGTTTCAAGGCCTGGAAGTCCGTTGGATGCTCCACCTGTTCAAACATCGGCTAAAGAATTGGAAGTTCGCAATCGCCTAGACGATCTAATTGATCAGGTATGTTTGTTTTTGCCTAATATTGCTTATTTATATATATATAAATGTCGTCGTCAATTTTTTTTTCACGTAATTAAGTATTTTTTAATACTTTGTATGTCGTTTTCGAATACTTAATAATTTATTTATGTCAACTGCTTATGTTTCGACTGCTACTGCTGCGTTTACTTCGTATTGTTAATGTTTCTGCATGAATTAACCACGTTTATATA
Organism: Ormyrus pomaceus; assembly: GCA_900474385.1. Taxonomy (NCBI): domain Eukaryota; kingdom Metazoa; phylum Arthropoda; class Insecta; order Hymenoptera; family Ormyridae; genus Ormyrus; species Ormyrus pomaceus. The sequence goes on from UCOM01000134.1 coordinate 34,849, forward strand.
GAGAGCAACAGACAGCACCGCACGGCGAATCAAAGGTCTTCTTGACAACATCGAACAAAATGGTTGCCTAGAAAAGTTTGATGTTTTATGTAACAAGGTTTGCACTTTTTGCTTTTAGTTTTTTCAATGTTCACTTTAGTTATTTATTAATTAATGTTACGCGTACATCAAGTTAAAATGTATTTATAAAATGCTAGTTTGTCAATACTTTTTTGATAGCAATTAATATCTTTTCAAACAACTTTGCTTCTTGATGTACGTTGTAAATTATGTTTTTTACTGAATAGTAAGTAGTTTTTCTAAAGCAAACTAAAGCTTTTGCTATATAACCGTCGCCTTGAATGAATTTTTTTAAGCTGTTAAGTAAATTTGTGTTTTAGATCATATGTATGTGCTTTTTACTATATTTAGTTGTCAAAATTGCAAAATTATCTATTTAAATCTAATTTATATCAGATTCAAAATATTTTATAGCATACAATATTAGAATTATAAAAGAGATTTCGTTTCTTCGAGTTCTAACAAAAAATATCGTTGCAGATGCAATCACACTTGTCTAACGTAACCAAAGCGGTAAGTGAATTAGAAGAGCAAACCCGGCAGAAGAACGCTCTGATAGCTTGGATAAACCAGCAACGAGCTTTGTGCGCTGAGTGGAAGTCGCGACCTGCAAAGTTGCGAGCCGAAGCTGCGCAGTCTGAGCTTCAAGCTATGAACGATCTTTTAACAAACGTCGGCGAACGACGAAGCCGCGCCGAAGCTGAGCTCTTGATTCGTCCAGACGGTCAGGACGCGGACATCGAAGAGGGCTTAGACAAGCTCGAGGCTGAACTAATCGATGCGATCGCCGGAAAGCAAGCGGCACAAGACTTGATTCAGAAGTACCGCAATGAAGTGCATGATATTCATTCGTGGTTTGATGCTCTGTCAAAGAAAGTCGATGTTATTGAGAAAGGCAATGGTTTGACTATTGGGCAAAAAATCGCGTCTTTGAAAGAGATTACATCGGAGTTTGAAACTCAAGGACCAGAGCGGTACGTTATAAGATTTAGTAATTTATCTATATTTTCTGAGTAAGAACTTATCTGTAAAATCATATATTCCCTTTATAGATTGGAAGAAGTAAGAAAACTTGGTGATCAGGTAATGGACTCTGTAAGCAACTTAGATTCACAACAAATTGAAGAGCAAATAAAGTCCGTTGAGAGAAGACATGGCGACATAAGCAAAAAACTTCAAAGAAAAGCTCAAGTACTCGATACGACCGCTCAAGGTATCGAAGCTACACGAAAAGAAATTGAAGAAAATCGTGAATGGATCAGCGACAAAAGGCGTTTAGCTCGAGCTTCAGAGCCTCTCGGCTTCGAAAGCCGCCAAGCTGAAGAGAAATTGCTGGCTCTAAAGTCAATGTTAAAAGAAGCTGAAGCTAAACAAGTACTTACTGACTCTTTGGAAAAGCGCGTAAACAATATGCAAAACGAGTTAGAAGCTAGTGAACAGCAACAACTAGAGTCAGAAACTAAAGCTCTTCGAGGTGAACAAGCTGAATTGTGCTCGATTCTCCGAGAAGAAATTTCTGCGGCTACCGCTGCTGCTGAAACCCGTCGCAAGCTTGAGAACGATCTAGAAAAAGCCAGATTATGGATCAAGGGAACGAGTAACGACCTAAAGAAACTCAGCGGTTATCTACCTCTACAAGCTTCAAAGGTTGAGGAAGACATTACTCAACACAATGGTTTGACTTCAGAGATCAGACGCTTTAGTGAAGGTAGCTTAAAAGAGTTGCTGAAACAAGGCAATGCCATGTTGAAAGAATGTAATGATGAGGACCGCCAGCGTCTCCAAGCTCTTTTGGATAAAGTTAACGAAGAATACCAAGATCTGCAAAAGGAAGCTCATGAAAAACAAGCAGCACTTGCTGATCTCCTTCAAGGTAGAAAGTCCTTTGAAAACGAAATGGATAGATGTCAGCGATGGATCAATGAGGCTGAAGTTGCCACTTCCTCTGAGCTCCGCACATCTAGTATTGATGTACTTCGAGAGCAACTAGCAAAGGTATTCAAAATTAAGTTATTAAATTAGAGATATTATTTTTTTTTTTTTTTTATTTCTTTAAATTGAATTCACTTAATAATTTGTTTTTCTAGTACGATCGATTGAAAAAAGAAGCCAAGGAATACGCAGATGACATCGAAAAGATTTTACAACAAGGAAAATCAATCTTGCCAACAGTAAGCGACGCGGATAAACTAGAGCTTAGCGAAAAATTGAAGAACATGAAAGATGCTCACGGACGAGTCGCTGGTGTCATCAACGAACGCGCTGCTGCTTTGCAGAAGAGTATTGACGAGGCTGAGCAAGTAGCCGCACGAATAGCAGAAGCTGTTCAATTCATGACTGACATTCAACAGGAACTTCAGGAATTGAACAAACCCATTGGATCGCGAGTAGAAGACGTTGAAGGAATGTTGGGAACGTACGAGCGCATTCTAAATGATCTAAAAGCTAACAAAGATAAATTATCCGATCTGCAATCTGTGAATGTTGGAGATCTACACGGAGTCGTAGCCCAACAAGACGACTTGATCCGTGCTATTGAAGCCCAGATAGCGAAACTCCGTCAGTTACTACTGCTACGTCAACAATTCCTTGCTCTTGTCACTGAGATATTAACATTCATTGCCAAGTACACGGAAATTGTACGTGACATTGAACAAGGCGGTCAAACCACTGAAGAAAAGATCAAGAAATATGATGACGTGATTCTTAAAATCCAAGAGTGCGAAGCAACCTTAGCTAGTGCCACGGACAAGGGTCAACAAATAGCTGCCGAGGGTTCATCCGCCGATAAAAACAACATTACCGAACAGTTGCAGTCTTTAAAGCAACAGCTGCAAACTTTGAGGCGAGCTGTTGAGCACCAACGTGAGCAGCATGAATTGGCCGCAGCTGAACACCGTAGATTAGCCAATGAACTCGCTGATATTCTTGATTTCCTTGAGGGCAAAGAGAAAGAGGTCAAGACTCGACCATTACTGGACAGACATGCTGACAGTGTCGAGGCAGAACTGAAGAAACACAAAGTACTGTGCGATTCGGTAAACGAATACTTGGACAAGATTAGAGAACTGAAGGAGTCGGTGAAACACGAAGATGGAATGCCTGGGTCTTTGAAGGAAATGTTTAGTGAAGCGGTATCATTGTTGTCGTCTTTGCCTAGGGAGATGGAAGAAAGGGAAAATTACTTGGAGAGTAACATGCAGATGAGAGTAGATTACGCAGCACTCACAGAGAAATTGCACAACTGGGTAAATGAAGCTGAAATACGATTAGAAAGCGACAAAGATGGTCTTGACTTTGAAAATATTCTCAGTGATTTGGAAGAGCATAAGGTAAGCGTACACAATACCATTAAAATTATACAATTAATTCAATTTCATTGATAATTTTCATAAATCGTTTGATAATATGTATTTTCTAAAGAATTTAGTATTATTTATTTGTTTCAATAAAGAATTACGTAAATTTTAAATTAAGTACTCACAATTAAACATTTGGAATAGTAACAAAAAATGGTTATGTAAATTATAATTGCCCATGGCAATTCGCATTAATTCACGACGTTTATCAGTCAGATACTAGTGTCTGCAAGTATAAACTCATCTCAATGTTCAAAAATAAACTTGGCAACAATAAAATAGAAAGATAAAAAGCTAGATATAAAAGCAGCATTATGCAAAAGTCAATTAATTTACTTAAATTTACTTACCTCGACTAATTTAAGATCTTTCCAATAGATAGCGACCGTAAAAGCACATAACGGACTCGCTCCAGTAAAAGTCGACGAATTCCATTTAACAAATGCACCTCATAAATCATGTTTATATTCTCCAGATTTACTTCAGCAGCGAAGCCTCGATTCGGGAGCTCGTTTCGCAGCAAATACAGCAGGCCGCCGATAAGATCTGGCCGTCTCTGAGCGCGTCCGAGCAGGAGGAGTTGGGCGCGGAGCAGCAGCAACACACGCAATTGCTCAAGAACACGCTAAACACCGCGAAATCGCAGCGGGCCAGGCTCGAGCAGGGCGCGGAAATGTGGCGGGATTTCGCCCAGACGTTGGAACGCGTCAAGGCGGTTATCGCGAGAACCAGATTCACAGACGAGCCCGTTTCCACTTTGGCTGGCCTGCAATTCAATATTCAAAAGATTACGCACGCACTCAATGACATTCAGGTGCTTTTCTTTTCTTATCATTTAAAACTTAACTTTGAAAGCCTACTCGTATGGTTATACTCTGCGTTTCTTATTCGCGAGGAAACATTTCAGAAATTCTATTACTGCATCGAATTAAAAAATATATACAATTAATAATTGAAAATAAAATAATTACAAAGCGAAAGCACGAAAAACTTATCTGGAATTTATTTGTAGAATCAGCAATACGAGCTAGATCTTTTGAACGAAAGAGGAAAGGAGGTCCTTAACCAAGCAGACGCTGCGAATAAGCGTAGAATAGAGACCCAACTAACAGAGATTAGCACCGAATGGCGCGAACTGGTCTCAGGACTTGAGGGTCGCCGTGGTGCTCTTGAAGCTCTGTCCAAACACTGGGAAGAACTCGAATCGAAATGGTCGGCAACCGAAGCTAAACTGAACGCTATCGAAGAACGCGGGAAGCTCGTGGACACGGTCGTGCGCTCGAAACAACACCTGCTCGACACCATCAAGTCCCTCGATGTAAGTAGAAACAACAGTTAGGGCGAAATATCCAATTTAGATTTTATTTTTTTAAATACGAGTTTTGTAAGTCCACCGCGAGAGAATGGTAATGCCGATTATGAAACTAGGCTAAAAATAGTCCTCATTCGTTTTATTGTCTTGCGCCTTTTGAAAAAGATTGTTCAATTATCGAATCAATCGTTTTGAGAGGGTTAAATAACGAGCGTGCCAACTCGCACGAACGGGTACTAGTCCAACACAGGCATCCCCGACTCTGCGAAGCGTGACCTAGCTGATATGGCTCTGACCGAACGTAAGGCCAGCAGAACCCTCCCAAAGTTTTGCGTGTAATGGCCTGTTACAAATTGCTCGATCATATCATTTGCAAAGGTGTAACAAAATCGCTTGGACACTTTGTTTTGAATATTTATATTTTTCATTTAATTTACCACTTTGTGAAAAATTAGCCAGAATAGTCTCGTTTCAAATGCCTGCCCATTCGTTACTCTCGTAACTTATTTACCGAAAGAAATTATTATTAGCCTAAAGTTCTGAAGGTAATTGAAATTACTCTTGCCTATTCTAGGAGTTAGCATCAGAGGCTGAAACTTTAAAATCCGACGCAGAAGAGGTAAGAGATCTGGCAGGACCCGTTCTCTCGTATCTGGCAGCCTTTACCGAATCTCCTGCACGTGCTCTTGAGGAGCGTATAGATAAACTCAGCACAGCCGTCGACACGTGAGTTACAAATCTATAATTTTTTCAATCGCGACAGTCGCGTTCAATGTTTCATTGAGTCGTTGATCGTATAAATGTAGATTCGAAAATTAAGAATTACAGTATTAATCGCGGAAACCAGAATTTCATAACGGTTTTACAATAGAGCTTTGTATTATCTTTTTACTGATTATGGGAAGTGGAAGTTACGTTTTTCCTTCTTAAACTTTTTTTATTTTACCATTCAAATGATGCTATAAATTATTTTAAAGAAATATTCAAATTGAATCTCGTTGCGTTCAAAAGATTATTACTATTTTACTATTATTATTATTATTATTATTATTATTTACGCAATATTTGATACAAGTAAAACATTCTTTAATAAGTGGACCATGTTCAAAGCAAAACAAATCTGAATTAACTCAATTAATCTTTTGAATATTTTTTGGCGATTTGCTCTGAAATTGTTAGAAATATAGGTTTTTATTGCACAATTTTTATTTTTTGATACTTGAGTTAAGCGATTCTGGGCCAGTAAATAATTTTTGACTAAGCACTAAAAGTCAAGAAGATTGTTGAAGTGACCCACTTACTAAAGAATGTTTCGTATTTAGACAGTAGTTTACGAGAAATATCAACACAAGGTAAGACAGTCAAAAATTTTGCATGTGCATGCTGTTTGGAGTAGCTTTTTGCTTCGTCCTTATTTCCAAGTTTTATTTACAGAAATATAATAATTTTTTTTAAACATTATAAGATGTTATGTAGCTCGGGAAGAAATATGCTTACTGTAAAAGATAGTAATGATCGAATTAGAATTGGCATTATTTTGTGTCTGGCGCTATCGGGGCAGTAATCGTTCTTAGGTCCAAACTGTTTTTCTTATTAGTGAATTCATCGACAATTATAACATAAGACTAGAGGACGACAAAGTTGTAATATTTGTCTTATGTCTCATTGCATATTTTTAGATACGGTTATGAAACTTCGAATAATATTTCAACGAGCTGAATAAGAATGATGATAATAGTATATTATGTCTTATGCACCAAATGTGATAACTTTATATATTTGTGCATTAATTTTCATTTGCTGTTATCAGTTTAAATGGAATCAGAACTTATAATTTTTAAGGAAATAAAATATGCAAATAATTTTATTTAAACGGTTTAATCAACGGATACTGCACATTAAATTTCAAATAGCAATTATAATTTTTAAAACCAATTGCAGCATTAAAAATGATTATTTAATTAATTATTCTAAGAGACATTAGCTTACTGCCAAAGGTGATCTTTAGGTCTGATGTCAATTACTAAATTAACCACAGGCTAAAGAGCAACAGTAGCACTCATCGTTATAATAATAAACAAACGAATGGCGCTAAGATTACTTGACACATCGTAAAGCATTTACAGGAAACTTAAAGCTGTCGAATCTAGTCTTCATAAATACCAATTTTATATCTTTCCTCAAATTTTCAGAAAAGTTATTTTTTAAGATAAAAAGGCGTTCATTAGTTCAATGATTTAAAATACGCATGTAAATTTAATTTACAAACAACCGAAATTGAGCACTTTATTTATCTACTTTAGAAAATATTATTAGGCTTATTAAATTATTAAAATTGTATTTTCTCATTTATGCAAATTGTTTGACTGACACCGATTTATACGTAAATAAGGGTCATCGAGATTCCAAGTCTATTAAATTTCTAATGACAGTGACGTCATATTATTAAAGAAGACCTTGCACATTCTTAAAATCTCATCTCATTTCTCGCAGCGGCCCAAAAATAAAGGGAAAGACCTTAAAAGACAATTTATCGCTTCCTGAAAGCAAAGGCTTCTCCGGCCGAAAGAGTCCCAAAAATAAAAAAAAATAAAAAAAAAAGCGAGATCCCAGTAAAAAGCGTTCCCGGGCCTAAAACCGTCCGATCGCCGGCTCCCCAATAAAAACTGCACCGCGCGGTTTCACCCTCCTATCTCCGTCTCGGTCGGGCATCGACTCGTTAAATCGATAAATCCCTCCTCGTTGCTATTGCCGCTGCCCCTACTACGCAACGGCCGGCGTCCTTTTTCGCGTGCGCGCACACGTGTGTGCATCTTGCGCGGGGGGCTACGTCATTATCAAATCCGTCGAGTGACGCCAGCCACTGTAAACAGAGGCAGCGAGAGATCGAGAGCTAGAGAGAGAGAGAGAGAGAGAAGGTCGCGCGTCGAGCAACTTCGCCGGGGACCATGGCATTCGTTCCCACCTAGAACCGATTTCTTCTTCCGCGAGAGCGCAGATACCGGCGCGCGCTTCGCGTCTTCGCCGATTCAGTCGACTTCGATCCATCGGAGCGCCTTCGCTCGGGGACGCGCCGATCCGACTTGCGACTATCGAGGACTCGATCGACGCGAAATTTTTAAACGCTGACCGCTCCTTCAAATCGTTCTCTTTGCCGAGAATTTCATTTGAGAGGCGCGATAAGTAATCGGCGTTGCTGCGAAGGACTGTGGTCTAAAAAGTTTTTGGTTCACGTTTCGTCAAGTTCTACGTCATTTATTTTACCAGTGACTTGAATGTAAATAAGTTGGTTACACGTTGACTGGTTATATAGTTTTTCAACTTTTTCTTGCAAGGCGCGCTGGAAGAGAGGAGGAACTGAGCACGTTTGAATATATTAGTTGTTCTATTATCAAAGGAAAGCGATAAAATGCTAGTGATTCACGTAGAAAAATAAGAGTGCTGATGTAATCAGGATAATTTTGCAGCTACTATGATCTTGCGAGGTGAGTCTCTTTCCGACCTGCACTTGAGTTAAATTAGTTAAACTTCAAATAGTGCAAGTTTATTTTAAAGCTTCTTGAGATTTTGCGTATAATTTTAATCTATGTGCATTGATCAATATTAAATTTTATAAGACTTTTAAAATTAAAATTCTTATCTGAGGTATCACTTAAGGATTTACACAAATCTGAATTTAAAAATTTATTAATTATCACATTAAATGCAATGTTATTAAATGCTGCTGAAAAAGAAAAAAATCCATAAACCAGTGCATCTTAAATCTTAATTTTGCAGTGAATTTATGAATGAAAGCTGCGTTCGAGTTTTGCAGCAACGCATTCAGGTTACTGCAATGAATAGTTCGATGTCCGCAAGCTCTCATAGATTAGATTCTAATACCGATTCCGCTTTTATAAATAGAATTGTTCGTAAAATTATCCATTGATCCCTTATTTGAAAACTCGCTTGCAGATCGATAAGAAATCGATTCAACGTTTTTTTTTGTTAAAGTTTTAATGATTGGAAAAAATTGTGTTACATGTTTTAATACAATTTTCAATTTTTCAAACAGAAATATGTCAATTTTAGTCACTCCGTTATTACTCGTGACATCATGTACTAGAATTTAGTGATAATTTAAAAGCTGATAAATCACGAACACGTCTTTAAACTTTATAAATACAAGAAAAGTTTTATAAATCAAATAAAATATAAAGCGTAAATACAAAATAATAATAGTTCATCAATAAAAAAAAATTGCAATCCTGTTAGTTTGCATAAAGTATAAGTCCAAAAGTTTGGTATCAGTTTTATATTAAATATAATCAGGATGAAAAATTAATAATTTCGCAAATTTTAAAAATATCCCATATTTCTTCAAATATAGATTTCCTGTTAAAACTTGATAATTCATTCGTTTGGCGAAGTTTCTCATTTATCTAATGGCTTGGAAAAAAGCCAATTTACAATTCTGTTATATCTACAACAATGTAAACAATGATCTAAAGCAAGAATATTCAAAACATGTATGCAGATGTCTGTATTTAATTTGCCTGTGAAAGTCAATGCAGTAACAATCTCGTTAATATGATTTAAATTTGAAACATTCTAGTATTAAAATATGAGAAATATCCCTTAAAAACAAATGTTCTATTTTTATCGGGCGTTGCTAAAATTTTCTAAAAATACGCCCGCTCGGCCTCACTTTCGCCAAACATTTGTGATTTTAATTAGAGTTTAAGTCAGTGCGAAGTCAGTTCCTCATTCCTCCACACCCTTCGGCAAAGTTCGCCAGGAGTCTTCGAAGTGCAACTCAGTGCATCCACTGCTCATTATATTTATCTCGGACGGGGCAGCAAATAGCTCACATCGCGCATTCCACCGATCCAATAAATGAAAAAGCGTCGCCCAGATCGAAGCTCGTCGAGCAAAAAAGCGTCTTCCTTTGAAAAAAAAGACGGCGCGTCAGGCGGAATACCTCCGAGGCGGCGGCGAGAAAGGCCTCGGGAGAGAGAGAGAGAGAAAGAGAGAGAGAGAGAGAGAGGGCGAAAAGAAAGAGAGAGAGCTTTGAAGACGCGTTATTCTTAGGACTCGTCGGCACGTTGAAGTCCGCATGCGTCGCGACGGCGGTGCCTGCCCGGTCGTCGCGGGCCAAAACGAACCGCCGCGGCCTCCCGCGCCTCCTCGTCTCTCAATACGTTTCGAACCGCGAGCCGCAGCTGGCTCGGCTTGATTAGTGCCGCGCCGTACTGTTGTCCGATTTTTCGCGACTGCCTGTCTGAATCGCTATCGCTTCACTGTCCGTCGCGTCTCTTCTGACACCTTTTACACGCGCAACAACTACCGTCTCTTGCGATTTCGAAGGGCTGAACAACCAGGTGAGGAAAGGAGAGTTGGCCCATTCGTGCCGGGGACCGTTTGTTTTAAGTGCCGAGGCAAAAACGAACGCGGGGAGCTCGTGAACGGCTTATCAAAACAATCGGTAAACGGGGATCAAGAATAGCTTCGGGGAATGTTAAGATGGTCGATTTTTGCGCTCAGTTTGCACGTGAAATTCGCCGGAGTCGCAGTGCGCTTGGCTCGGTTGTAGTTTTTCCGTTTTCAGGGACGTGGATTAAAATAACTTGAAATTTAAACAATTTCCATTAGAATCTGAAAAATTTCCGTGCGCGTTAAATAAATCCAAGTTTCGAATAGCTATTTTAAAGCTCTCGTAAGTGCCCGAGTGATTTCAAAACGAAAAGCAAAAATCGCCGCATCTTACTTTCTCTCCGAAAAATTCCATCGCAAAGTGTCTCTTTCAAACAAACGCGCGTAAATAAATATCCGGAAAAATCGTTCGCGCGTAATTTAAAACCGTAAATTCGAAAAAAATTGCGGGGCGAAAACCGCGTGCCGGTTTTCCGTCTCTGTTTGCGCGACTAAAACTTGGCGGGTCCCCGCGATACTACCGGCGTGATGTCAGCTTACGTTCGGCGAATCGGCCTAGAGACCAAGGCGGTGCATTAACCATTTGCAACGCGACATTGACACCGAGAGAGTCATTCTCGTCCGAGGCGGAGAAAGGGGGAGGGAGAGAGGATGGACCGGTCGCTTTCACGCGCTTTTGCGCTATATTTCGGGTAATGTTTCGCGGGAGAGCCTCGCTACATTTAGCACCGCACTGCCTGCAGTGTCAACCGTTTGTGTGGGTTCCGTAATTGCGATGATGTCATCCTTGCGAAAAGAAACACGCGCCGAATTCGTTCGTTCTCCGAGGGGAAACATTTCTCTAGTTTTTTGGTCGGGACTTGTCGCGTACAATGTCTTTGGTTTAATTAACAGATCCGACGTAGTTTCATTCCAGTATCATTGATTCGTCATGCGGTTAGGGTTTCCGCTTTAATATTCGTTGACGACATTTGTAAAAAAAAAAGTAAAATCATGTCATACTTCCGAGGCGGAACAGTGAACAAAACTCTAAACGAAAATAGGTTTTTTTTCGCATACAACCTTGATCTTGATCTTGCCTGCAATGAACGTTAAAATAACATTTACTCTCCCCCGCAAGTAACGTAAACTCGCACTGTAGCAAGTAAAAGTTACAAGCCGAAAGACATAAAATCGCATCCCCTCGACTTTGCTTACGATTCGCGCGCGGCGCGAGCTTCGAGACAGAGAGAAGCTGCTTCGAATCGCGCTCTAAAATACGAAGACGGCCCCGGTAGCCGGTCTACTTTTAGCCAAGGCCTCTCGCCGTCGTCGGCGGCCGATCGTCGGCCGGCCAGGAGTCGTCCGCGAGCTTGGGATCCAAGCCATCTTTTCTCTTTCTCGCGCGACACGCATTTCCGATTCTAAATCCGTATACTGTGTCGAGCCGAGCTTTCGCGTCTGGGCGTCGCTTTGCGCCTTCCATTAGGGGATGGCCACGTGAAAATCCCAAGAGAGAGAGAGAGACGCCGCGAGTGACACGAGGGAAAGCAAAGTCGCGACGCGCGAAGACTAATTGACCCGTGGGATTGATGGGCCGAACGAGCGGCATTCTTTCCCGACGGATGTAAAATATTTACATGCGTCGTGAAAAAAATTGGCAGGCCGCTTGTTTTAAGTCGCTATATCTTCTAGATGAAAAACAAACATCGCGGGCGTTTTTTCGACGTGGATAAACTGATTTAGGCTTAAGAATTGGTATTTTTGAAGACTAGATTTTTTAATTAGCGAGGATAATGAGTAAGTAAATATTATTGTTATACAATTATAAACCGCGAATCCGCGCAAACGACCGTCTCAATGAAACGAAGATCGCTCCGGCAGCCAGAACCGACAGCAATAAAGACACGAAACTCGAAAAATTTGCAGACTCGTCAGCTTGCTCCGGTCCAAGTCGGAAAAGTCGAGCGAGGACCTGCGAAGCCTGCGCCTCGTGGAGGAGGAGATAGCCCGTCACCGGGAGCGCCTCGAGTCCATCGGCGCCCAGGTCGCCGCGTTCCACGTCTACGGGGCCGATCAGTCGGCGATCGAGCTCGAGCTCGGCGAGCTCGCTTCGGAACTCGAGGCTGAGCTCGAGTCGCTCAGAGAATTCTCGGGAGACACTAAGGCGCGGTACCAAGCCGGCCAGCAGCTGGTGCCGATCGACGTAGCGCAGCAGCTAGCCGCCCTCGAGCTCCAGGCCGAGGACACGAGCCAAGCCATGGAGGAGAAGCAGCGCGAGCAGAAGCGCGCCAGGACGACGCGGACCGATTACCTGGCCGACGTCGACGAGCTCCAGGCATGGATGCGCGACGCCGAGCTCAAGGTCCAGGACAGGTCTTGCGAGCCGAGCAAGATGATGGAGAATCTACGGCAGATACAGAACGAGCTCGCACCCATGTCCGACAAGCTTGAGAGACTCACCAAGAACGGAAAGGCCATCATGGAGAACACGAGGGACGACGCGGAGAAGGAACTGATCAGCAAGACCGTGGCGAACCTCACGGAACAGTTGGCTCAGGTGAAGGCCTGGCTGGACGAGAAGAAACAGCTGGTCGGGGATACGCTGGACGCCTGGCAGAGGTTCCTTACGCTTTTGGAAGCTGTCAAGGCCTGGACGGCCGAGAAGAGGCTGTTCCTCGCCGAACCCTTGAAATTGAGTAGTCTTAATCAAGCGAGACAAAAGTTACACGAGTATGCGGTACGTTTCGCGAGATGGCGACTATTTTATGTAGCGAGCGTCGTACCTTTTGATAGAAATTGCCTTCTATTAAGGATCTTGTCACCTCTTATTCTTGTAAATATTGTAAATTTCCGAAAGATGATGTTGTAAATTCAAAACTTACTTCCTCGCTGTATAAAAGTCGATAATTTGTTAAGAATTCCAGTAGTACTAAACAATTGTAAATTCCTCAGACCGCCGTAAAGAGCTGTAAGCAAGTGAACAAAAACTTAAGCGATATGGGCCGCGAATTGGAGAGCATCGGTCAGGTGACAAGCGTCGGCGACTTGCCTCAAAAGCTCACGGAAGCCGAAGATGCAAAGGTCGAAGTCGAGGGTCAGATATTGAAAAGGGTTAGTTTATTACCGGTCTTAAATCACTTATCCCCCCTGCGGCACTTGACGCGAAAACACTGGCAACCTGTTGCTTTTACAGAACGCACTGCTGCAAGAGATGAGCGAAGAGTGGGAGCAATGCGAGCGCAAGATGAAGGACGTCCGCGTCTGGATGGAGAAGGCCCGACAGAGCCTCGACTCCGCGCAAAACAAGAAGAAACCGCTGAGAGATCAGCACGCGATTCGCGAGAAGATGCTGAGCGACGTCACCATTCAGAAAACCAAGATCACCATGAGCGTGGAGAAGCTGCAAGTGCACTTCCGCTCCGGCGTCGGTGGCGACAATCGCATAATCGAGACCGCGGACGAGCTTCTGGCTGAACTCGATGTGCTCAATGAAACCGTTAAGGAGCAGACCACCTCGCTCGAGGCTTGTCTCGCTCAGTTAGATCAGTACCAACAGGTTAGGATTAGATTGCGAATGGAGGCGAAGAATTTTTTAACGTTTTAATGAATTTCGGTAATGTTTGCAATGTCTATTACGTATGTATGTAAAAGATGTAAGATTCCGTTACAGGAATTCATTTAAAGCTTCAAATGTTCTTCGGTTCTTCGAATACCCTCTAATTGCCAGCATATGACAAAGGGATATTGGGTCTTTTACAGGAAATACAGCAGCTCCGGCAACAAATCGTTCAAGTTGAACAGCAGCTGAGGACAGTTTTGAGTCCAACGTATCTGCCTAACGACAGAGAAAAGGCGCAACAAGAACAACAGGTAGGTTTACGATTCTTTTTAACCCCCCACTCTTTCTCTTTCACCTGCACTGTGCGCTAGAGGGCAGCAATTGATTTGTACATATAATAGTTAAATTGATACCAACACAAAACCACCACCAAAATTGTATGTTTTGCACTTAGTGACTTATGAAATTGATTAATACGTCGATTGGTGGAACACATTTAATAATAATAATTATGACGTTAAAAACACTTTATCACTTTGTAATTAATTTTAAGATCTGTTATTTGCTTTTTATTACTTTATGTCAGCACTGTTAATTTTTCATTTATTCTTGTTCTTTTATAATTTTTAATTTTTTAAGAACAGGAATTTGCTTCCTTTTATGTCAGACCTTCTTAAAATGATCATATTGCTTAAAAATCATTGGTGGATGGGCAAAAATATTCAAAGCTACCGAATATCATAAAAATTTGTTACATTTTAATTTTTATTTATTTTTGGTTCTAATCTTTCATAAACTTAAAATGGTATATTTGCTTTATGGGTGTTGGTTGGTATCTTTATTTTAATTCTGTTTTGCGTATTGTTCTCACCTCTCACACTTAGCTTTTAAGTCATTTTTCTGTGATTATATTATTATTTCGAGGGATAACTTGATTTCGCTTGTTTGTGTTGGCATTTCATATTTGTTTGTACATTGACTTTAGTTAGATACTTATTATTAGTTTATGTTTTGCTATTATATATTTTTTAATTTACATTCCTATTTTTATATTTCATTCACATTTCTGTAAATATTATTGTAGAAAGCACATCACTTTTTATATATTTGCACAATTATATTAAGTAATTATTATTTATTACGTTTATTATTTCATTTTCACATATAATTTAGTCGTCAAAAGAAATTTCTCATCGACATCGATAGTTTAATTTGTTACTGGCAGCAGCTCAAACGTAGCTAAATCAAGTCAACTTTCTTGGATTAATTAAACACGAAATATACCGACTTTTCGTGACGAAGCCGCCTTAAGACGGCAATGCGAAGTCATTGCATAATAAACGTGCGATTAATATAATTTTTTATTCTTTAATCATACGTTTGTCGACTAGCTGTTCATTTATGACTTTTGTTTGCTGCATTCCTTTTTCTCCTACTCAAAAAACCTAACGGTGGAACTCCTGAATTACCTATCCTTACTCTCTTCCATTCAATGGACACTGCCTCCTAATTAATATTCAAATATTCTGTTCGTCGTCTTTGTCATTTTTACTGCCTTTCGTTTCGTCTGAATTTTTCTTTTTCTCATTTGCCTTGTTAATGCTCCTATTATTTTGGCGCGGGGTTTCTTTTGAACTTATTCTTATTCTACAATAATTTTTAATACAACGATTCGGGTTTAATCTTTTTACTTCAACTGCTCAATTTTCTCGTTTGCAACACAAAGATTCACCGAGAACGAATAAAGTCTCTACACAATAAGATTCAGGCACGCTCGGAACGATCGAAACTGTTAATTCAGCGAGGAACGCCAGATATAGAGCCATTAGATTCTTAGCAATCGGCAGATTTGGCATCCGGTCATCTCGCGTGACCAGAGGTCAGATTGTACAATTGCTTTACGCATTTTGCGGTGCGAGAAGCACATCTAAAGGCTGTATCGTGGTGGAATACACCGGAAAAGTTGTTCTGCGGAAAAACAACTGCATTCCTGCCGCGTTTAATCTTCAATGACTTGAAGCGAAATGTGCCGAGACCTGTTGGCGAAGGACGCTGCATTATTACGTGATGTACGGGAGATTTAGTTTGGTTTGATTTTTGTTACAGATTTTTCATTTTTATGATCGAATTCATCGCTTCGTGTATTTTTTTTTTTGTAACGCAAATAAAATTTCCGTTTTTCGTAACTGTCTTGCGTGTAAAAGATTTTACTTGTGAATTTAATCAATAAACAGTTGTTTCTCTCGCTATAATTGTAAATTATTGTAATAATCGTAGAAACACATTTTCTTTCATGTACTATACATTTTTAATAATATAAAAAGCAACGAGAAAAATAAAGAGCATTCTTTTTGAGAGAGAATTGAGACGTTCATATTTTTCTTCTCCACTGATCGGCGTAACCTTGAGTTTCCTATAATTCCAAATCCAAATATAAAATGTTAAAAGTGCTAATGATTGTTGAAGAAATTACATACATTTTTAATCAATTATTATCAAGAACCCTTAAGAATAGAAGATTTAAATTTCTTAACAAACTTAAACTTTTAAAAATAAAAGAATTTTCTGAAGAATTTAATAACTAAAAATATGTACAAATGACAAGTGCTTCCGATGCTTAAAACAAACAATCTATGCCCATCCCGCTGAAACAATTCTTAATTGAAAACGCAAAGATATGAGATCTCCTGGCACTTAAATTTTGCGAGCAGGCCTTGCGGACACGACTGGAGGAATGGAAGCTGCGCTCAAGGACATTGGCCGATCAAATTCACGCAGTTGACCCGCACTACGTTCCACCGAGTGCAGAAAGCAGCAGCAAACCCATCAGCCTGGTCTCGTACGCTGACATTGCTGCAGGAAGGTCAAGGTCAAGCTCCAGGCATGCTAGTCCTCTCAGAAAGAACAAACAAGATGTTCCCCTGTCTGCTCAAGTTCTCCATCAATCGCTTGCAAGATCGACCGCTCCGCCAGCTCGCCCTGCGCAAACTAACGATGACGCAGATAACGCTAAACCTGTTGAAGAGCCAAAGGTACAAAGAGGAACTCAGGCACAGCTGAAAGCCCAACCGCAAAAAGAAGCACAACAGAAAACCAAAGACAATCCGCAAGTGGAAAAGCAACAAGCTAAAGGAAAATCTGAAACCAACGTAAGACGTGGGAGGTCCCCTACTAGAAAAATGCCAGCTAAGCAAACTACCAAAACTTCCGAAAGTGCAAAACCACAAGTTCCTAATGTACAGATACAAGTGCTTGAGACTGATACGCCAAAAGTGTCATTAAATGAAGAAGATAAGCAAGAAACTGCCGATACGTCTGTTCAGCAAGGATTAGCTCCACGGGAAGACAGACGAGGAAGATCACCTAGTCCTATGTGGGTACCAGGATCAACGTCTTACGCTGATATATTGAAAGGTCATTCTTCAAGAGCATCTTCGGAAGTAGATGAAAGAGTTGACCACATGGTCCATCTTAAAATTAAAGAAGCGCGTATTGTGTCCAGAGAAGTTTCTCCCAGTAAAATACGTGAACCTCAAACTTTGAAAGTTGCGGAGAAACCTGCAGAAATTTCTGAGAGAAAAACCGATGTTAATGTCGACGTTAAAGATACTATAACTACTGAACAAACCTCATATCAAAATGTATGTCCTTTACCTGTTACTAGAACAGTGTCAAATACAGAAATACAGCCAGTTACGAGTTGGGCTGATGAACCATTAGATGATTTCAACACTTTGAATGAACCCATGATTAGTGCACCCCATCAAATGTACAATTACATGCATCCAATGCCAGAATTAGTAGGATTTATTAATTCTCAGTTAAACCCTTACCAAGACAACCCTTACGTTTACGGTGCTGTTTCTGTTCAACCAATAGATCCCACTGCCTTAAGCAATTACGGAGCAAATGTTCAATATACCGCTCAACCCTTTGTAGGACAACCTAGTTACCTACCTCCAGAAATATATCAACAAATTCCAAATGCACAGCAAACCAGCGCTTCAAAAAGTGTAGCTATAAACGAGCCTGTGATTTTGAAGCCTGAAACCAGCGCAAACGTTCAACCAAATATTTTATTGAAAACCGATGAGTCTACTCTTTCTGTTACTGTACGTGATAATAGTGAAGCTATTGACTCTCCAATAGAAATTGCTAAACCTGTAAAATCCAGCAAACAAGAGACTGTACCAAGTGAAACTCAAAATGTTAAAACAACCGATTTATTACAATCTAAACCAGAAACAAGCAAGCACGAGAAACCAGAGCAAGCCGAGGCTCGTGGATCATCTTTTTCATATGCACAAATCTTGTCACAAGGTTTAACTCCCCGAGAGCTTGCATCTGCAGCATCTCAACAACACTCTGAAAAAATTAACGAACCATCACCCTCGTACACAGCTTCAAAAACTTCAAATGAACTTGTAACAAAATCAACGGTTTCAGAAATGGAGAAAGAACAAGACAATGCAAAAACAAAAGCTGAAAATTGGGATACGATCAAGAAAAAAGATACAAAGCGAAAACAAACTATCAGTGAACAACAACCTAAAAAAGAAGAAAATAAGAAGAGCAAAAAAGCAGAAAAAGTTAAAATAGGCAGTATTGATAAAGTTGAAAAGACAATTACAGAGAAGCAGCCTAAATTAGATATTCCTACGCAAACTCAAAAACCACTTGCACATGAAAATACTAACGCTCAACGAAAAGTGAAAAGTAAGGAAGAAATTAAAAACGAAGAAAAACAACCTGATTCGCAAGAGCTTACTTCTTCTGACAATACTATCAATAATTTATCCGATAAAAAGAAAAAACAAAAAAAGAAGAAACAAGATCAATCAGAAGAAGATGAAATAGACAAAGCTTTAAAAGAAATTGAAGGTATGGACAAACAAAAAACGAAAATAGTTAAAGATAAACCCATTAAAGAAGTTAATAAAAATAAAACAGAGATAAAGCACTCTGATCAAAAAGAAATATCAAAATTAAAAGCATCAAATAAAGATCTGAAGGAAACCGAAGAGAGTAAATTAGAAAAAATTGGATCAAAAAAAGTGACTGGAAACACAAAACAAATAGATGAGCCAAAACAACAAGAATCTGTAAAGGTTCCTGACGTCAATGAAGAAAAAGAATTAAAGCACAAAAAAACTGAATTAGATGAAATTGTTAAAAATGAAGCAGAAAATCAAAATACTAAGGTGAACGACAACGCTCAACCAAACACAGCAAATGCTAAGAAAAAGAATAAACAACAATCTAAATCTAATGAGTCTAAAAATATCGATGATCAGAAAACTAAAGACCGAAACCAAGATAAAACTTCCTCTAAAGATTCAAAAACTGCAAAATGCATCGAAGTTTCTGAAAACATACCGATAGAAAAGAAATTATCTGAGGTACCTTCTGATGATTCAAAAAGTGCTAAGAAACCTAATAAAAAGAAAAAAGATAAAAATGTTACAGAACAAGAACCTAACCAGCAAAAGGAAACTGTTATCGATGCAAAAGTTTCAACTATTGAAACTTCAGAAGATATAAAATCTGTACAAAGCATTCAAGTTTCTGAAAATTCACCAACAGAAGAGAAGTCTATTAAGATACCCTCTAACGATGCAAAAAATGCTAAAAAATCTAATAAAAATAAAAAAGATAAAAATATTAGAGAACAAGAATCTAAACAACAAAAAGAAATACTTGCTAATACGAAAGTTTCAAGTGTAGAAACTTCAGAGGATTCAAAACCTGTTGAAAGCATTCAACTTTCTGAAAAGATAACTATAAAAGCGAAATTAGCCGGAATTCCTTCCAAAGATTCAAAGGGAACTAAAAAGCCTAATAAAGGTAAACAAGATAAAAATATTACAGAGCACGAACCTAAACAACAAAAAGAAGCAATTGCTGATACGAAAGTTTTAAGTATTGAACCTCCAAAGGATTCAAAATCTTCAGAGACCATCCAAGTTTCTGAAAAGGTACCGACAGAAGAGAAATTAGCCGAAGTTCCTTCCAAAGATTCAAAGGGAACTAAAAAGCCTAATAAAGGTAAACAAGATAAAAATATCAAAGAGCACGAACCTAAAGAACAAAAAGAAGCAATTGCTGAAACGAATGTTTCAAGTATTGAACCTCCAAAGGATTCAAAAACTTCAGACACCATCCAAGTTTCTGAAAAGGTACCGACAGAAGAGAAATTAGCCGAAGTTCCTTCCAAAGATTCAAAGGCGACTAAAAAGCCTAATAAAGGTAAACAAGATAAAAAGATTCTAGAATCAGAAGTTAAACAAAAAGAAATTAGCAAAATCGATGAAACAATTACATCAACATTGTCCGGAAATGTTGAAAAAACACCATCCTGTGAATCAGCAAAGCTTGATGTTAAATCGGATATTAAATCGGAACAAACGCGAGAAGAGAAATCTGAAAAACCTTTTAAAATTATTGAAAAGCAACCAGATAATGTTAAACCTGATGTTAGTAATAAATCTGCAGATACATTTGAACAATCAGATAGTGTCGAAACAAATGCTAAATCACAAATCCCATCACAATCGGAATTACTCAGAAACAGAACCGAAGATTTTATAAAAGGCGAGACAGAAGCAACTAAAATAGAATCTGAAAAACAAAAAAGTTTTAGTAAAAATAAAAAGCAAGAGAAATCTAAGAAATCGAATGAAATTTCTGCTGCTTCAGTACAACCAAGAATCGAAAATAGTAAAACAGAAAATATTACAACAAAAGTAAATGAAGGACAGCAAAAAGATAAAATTATTTTACAACCAATTCAAGACAATACTAATGTCATAACTGTAAGTGAAGGAACAAAAAAACCTCTTATTGAAAAAGCCGAAACAAATATCTCTACTTCTCCACCAAAATCATTTGAAAATAAAACAGATTTATTACCTGAAAATTTACCTGCTTTATTAGACACTATTACTTTAAGCGACGATGCGCCCTTATTTGGTAGTGTACAAGATAGAAAAAGAACTAGTTCCACTAAACATCGAAGTGAAACAGATTCAAAAGATACTAGCCAAGTAATTTCTGATCCTGAAAAGAGGAATGTAAATCAGGAAAATAAAAAAGAAATAGAATCTACTACATTACCCTTCTTAAATGAAACGATTAAAGAATACCATACAGATTATCATATTCATGCTCAAGCAGAATCCGATTTGTACCGTTTTTACAAAGTGGAAAAAGTTCTCCAAGAAAATCAATTCCCTAAGCCTGATGAAAAGAATAGATCATCGAGTATAGAAAGAATAGTGCAGGAGTCGAAAATGAAAGCACCCAAAACTGATATAAAAAATAAGCCCACACCTACTTCTGAGAAAACCGAAGTGGTACATTCAAATATTCTTGGCCAGCCTACGTCTGATGCGGAAGATAAAAATCTATCGGTCCCCTCGAAAGAGTCATCTTTAAGTGTTCATTTAAAATCTGATGATTCTTGGATGAGTCTTTTAGATGAGCCTATAGTAATTGATGATGATTTTGATGAAGAAGATATAAAAAATGTTACAGAATCAAAAGTAGACACTAAAATTTCTCTTAAAGCTGATGCTTCACAAGATATCACAAACAAAACATCTAACACTGAAATTTTATTATCGAAAGAACCTGAAGTCAAGAGTGTAAAAGATGTTAATCTGCAAAAAGATTCAACTAAAGATATACCTAAAAGTGTATGTGATAAAACAAATCTTATTGATGCTAAATCAGGTTCTGAAATTTTAAGCGAAATAACTACCGAAATGAGTTCAGAAATTTCTAAAGGAGCAAAAAAGAAACAAAAACAAAAAATGAAATCAACTGCCAAAATAGAAACAACTGATGCTAAAACATTAGCAACCATTCAAGCAAACCAAGAAGAACGTTTAAGCGAAAACAAAAAGTCAACGCTTTCAGAACAAACTCACAATCTTCAACCTAAAGTATCAACGTCTGAAAAGAATAAACCTGATAAAACTGAACCATCCGTCAGTGGACAAAGTGAACATAAAGATAAATGTTCAGTTTTAGAGGAAGCTGCAAAACAAAAATCTGAAGCTACTGATAAGACTCCCGAAGAGATACCAAAACCAATACAATTGCTTGAGAGTAAATATTTGCAAAGAATAGATGTAGTTAAAGGAACGGGAAGAAAAGTAAAATATCTGGAAGGAACTGAAAAATTAACACCGGAATTTATTGAAGATTTCATTAATAATCACCCGTGGAACGTAGATCTTACTCCAGAAGAACAAGAAGAATATGATTTCATTATGGAAAATAAGACTCTCGATCTCAATGTACCCAAATTTCAGAACAGAGAATGGCTTTTAGATGCGGAAAAGGATTATGAAGCTAGAATTAAACAACAATACGATGAATATGTTGCATTCATAAAAGAAGAATTAGCTCAAGATTTAATTGAAGATCCAGAACTCGCAGAGAAACTTAAAGAAGTCGAAAAAGATCCAGAATTTTGTAGGAAAATTAAAGAAACAGTAGAAAAAGTTAAACGAAGAAAGGAAGAAGAATACAAACAAAAACTGGAAGAAGAGAGAAAACAAAAGATGGAAATGGAAAGAAAACAAAAGATTGATGAAGAAATAAAACGAAAAATTGAGGAGGAAAAGAATGAAAAAATGAAAGATGATACAAAATCTGATTCTTCGTTAAAATCAGATAGCAGTTGTCCATCTAAAGAAAAATTAAAATCTTCGAAAAAACAATCAGATAAACAAAAATCTTCTCAAGATAGAACAGAAAAACTTGACAAACCAGATTCAAAGAAACCATCAACAACAGAGATTGATCAAGAATCCTTTAAAAATCAAAAAGATACCGAAAAACAGACTGCAAAAGAAAATGAAGATAAATCAAAAGAAATTCTATTATGCTCAATCCCATTAGAAACTTCTGTATGTGAATCAAAATGCAGTAAAGGTGAATCAACAACTGAAAAATCTAAAATAGTGGAAGATACGTTAAAAACAAAATTGCCATCTGAATTGGACAGTAAATTACTGGAAAAGAAAGATGCTAAAGCTAAAGCTAATGAAAGTTCTAATCAAGAATTAAATAAAAAAGTTAACGAGAAACAACCTGCAGCAGAAAGTAAAGCTCAACAAAAAAGTGATGTAAACGTTTCCAAAAATCAATTAGACAAAGGTGCAGCAGATCCTGTAAAGTTAAATGACTCTGAAACGTCTACTGAAAAAGATATAAAAAAGCAAAGTAATGTTCCGAGTCAACCACCTAGTATTGACTCTAATAAAAATAAAAAGAAGAAAAAGCAAGGTAAAAATATCAATGAAAAAGAACTGTCGGAAATAAACAGTGAAGGTAGCAAGAAAGAAAATGTAGTATCAACATCAGATGTACTAGTTCAGAATCCTATTCCAATTAAAGATGAAAAATTAATTAAAGATGAGAAACAAAAATCTTCGAAAGATGCAAAATCACAGAAGAAGTTGCAATCAGATTCAAAAGAAATTCAAGCGCAGCCGCAAGATCTTGAAAGTAACTTAGAGAAGAAAAACGAAATAGCCACTGAAAATCTGAAGCTTGTTAAAAATATGAAAGAAAGCAGTGAAAATGCAAATAGAACGTATGCAAAAATAGCAGCCAGTTCGGTTGTTTCGTGCGAGACTGATAATGAAAAATCTTCTGAGAAAACGCAAATATTGGATGATGAATATATAGAAAAAGACAGTAAAAATGAAAGAAAAATTGCAAGCTTAGATTCTACTGAACATTCTACTTTAGAAAACATACCAAAAGAAAGCATCATAACTGGTGGTGACAAAACCGAAATTCTTCCTCCTAAATCAAAAACAGTTGAAGTAGATTCTGACGACAAATCGCAATCCACTTCATACGCTGAAATAGTAGCAAAACATTCCTTAGAACCCATTGAAAATTCAAATGATACTATTAACAAAGAACAATTAAATAAAGTTAATCTTCCAAAAGTAGATATTCAATCATTAAATAAAGATCAACGAGCACTTCCACAAATTCAAATTACTGAAGAAGAAGCACTGGAACCGATAGAAAACATTGTTCACGTAGATGACCAAGGTTTTATGGAATTTGTAAATAGAAAGGAATTAAGATCACGTCGTTCACGTTCACGTTCTCGCTCAAGGAGTTCAAGACGTAATGAACCCCATGAAGAAGATAAGAATAAAAGCAATGACCATTCAAAAATCAATAAAGTGCAAGATATTAAGGCAGTAGATGAGAAAAAAGATGAAAAACCTGGTGATTCTAAAATTAAAGAAAAAGATGAGGCAATCAGTTCTGTAGAACAATCAGGCGATAAGCAGCAAACAGAAAATTGCAGTAATACTAAGAATAAGAAGACAAAAAATAAAAAAAGTAAAGTTGCTGCAAATGAATCTCAACAAGGAAACGCAAAGGATAACTTAAATAAAAAAGTGGAAGAAATTCTTTCGTCAAATGAAGATTCAACTTTAACTGTAGATAAAAAAAGTGTAGAAAAACAGACTACGTCAGATGATAGAGTTAAAGAATCTGCGAATAAAGATTCTTCTATTTTACAAGAAAAAACAAGCAATAAAGCTACGAGTTTAATTGATGATAAAACTCAGTCAGCCAAAACATCTTCTAAAAAAGGGAAAAAAGCAAATAAAGAGCAAACAAATGATACAAATCAACAACTTGTGTTGAAAGAAGAAAATAAGGACAAAGAAAAGTTTAAAGAAGAAGTTTCTAAATCATCAATAATAAAAGAAACTACACAATCTTCAAATATTTCAAATCAAGACAACAGCGATAATTCAAAAGAAATTTCTCTGCAAAAAGATAATTCAACAATAAATAATATTCAAACTGATAAAAAGTCAGACAATAAAAAATCATCTAAAAAAGGAAAACACGCAAATAAAGAAGACACACAAACAGACTTAGAAAAGCCAATATTAATAAAAGAAGATGAAATTAATGTCATTAATGTAACAAAAATATCAACGGAAGATTCTAATGTACGAACAGAAACAAAAGAAGAAAATAAGTCTGCAGAAAAATTAAAAGAGAAACTTTCAACAGTTTCTAAAGAAAATGAACCACGAAAGACAAATGAGACAGGTTTGCCAAAAGATCCACAAAGTAACAAAGAATCGACTAATAAGAAGCCGAAAAAAGATGAAAAAACTAAGAAAGAATCAGTCACAGCAGTAACAGAGGAATTACCAAATGCAACGGAATTATCGCCTGAAAATTCTCAACATTCGGTTGAAGAGTCATGCACGATACCTAAAAATATAAAAGAAAGCATTCCAGAAAAGGAGAATAACGCAACACCTAGAAATATTGAAACTAGGAAAGAATCAAATAAAAAAGCTTCGAAAAAAGGGAAACAAGCAAATAAAGATACTACGAAAGCAGATGACAAATTACCAATAAAACAAGAAGATACAAAAAAAAGCCCTTCTAAAGAATCCAATGATGATTCTAGAAAACAAGAAATTAAAAAAGAAGAAAGTAAACCGGATGAGAAATTAAAAGAGGTTACCTCATTGCCACCAAAAGAACTTGGTCAATCTTTGGAAAAATCATCAACAAAAAGTGAAAAGTCGGTAGAGAATACAGAGAAAAGCGAAAGAGATGACCTTTTGACAAGCGACACGCTGGGTGATGAAGAAGCAAATAAAAAAGCGTCGAATAAAAAGAAAAACAAAGAGGAAATAAAGATAAAGCCACAAGAGTCCTCAAAAACAAAAGTAGATATCAATAAAGACACAGTGTCAAAAGACAAATCCAATCAAGAAAAAGTAAAAACAAATATTTCATTGCAATCAATACTTCAGGACACCAAAAAATCTTCAGAAGAGTCAGAAAATAAAACGGAAATGGAAGATGATATTTCTAAAAAACAGAGGGAGATTGAGATTTCCAAAGATACAGAAGCTAGTAAAGCAAGTAACAAACAACCACCGAAAAAAGAAAAGGGTGTTGATCAGAAAGAAACAAAAAGATTAGATAAAGAATTTAATGAGCAAAGTCAACCAGAGAAAAATAAGACTTCAGGAAAATTAAAAGAACAAACTACAAAGGAACAAATACAACTTCAAAATGTTGCAACAACTTCGGAAAAATTATTAGTTGCAGTTAAAAAAGACACAGAAACCAAAGAACCGAAACCAGAAACTAAAATATTACCCACTGCTGTAGTTAATAAAGAACCCAATAAAAAGAAAGATTTAAAAGATAAGAATATTCAAGAAAGCACACCATCGGAATCATCAAACAAAGAAAAAGTCTTAAAAGAGGAACAAAAGTCTGGACAAAAACTTGATCAAGACAACCTTACAAAAGCAGCGGCAGAGAATAAAACTGTAAAATCCAAAAAAGATGTTATCGTTGACTCAAAAAATAAAACTCAACCAGAGGAAAATAAAAACGATAGTGTCACAGAACAACCAGATTCTGATAAATCTGCTAAAATTAAATTAAATGAAAAACAGGAACAGGTCAATAAAGAAGTTAGCTCGATTAAGTCAACAACTGACTCTAAAATCGATGAACAAAAAACAAAAATAGTATTAAGTGAAGTTCCTATTAAACAAGAAACGAAGAAAGAAACAGAAAAGCTTGAAGAAAAGTCGATTGATACTAGTTTAACCATAAAAGAAACGAAGGAGGAAACACAAAAGCTTGAAGACAATTCGAGTGATACTAATTTAAAAATAAAAGAAACGAAGAAGAAAGCAGAAAACCTTGAAGAAAAATCCATTGAAACTAATTTAGAAATAAAAGATGAATTAGACAATGCCGACAAAAGCATTGAAAATGAATCTTCAACAAAACCAAAAGTCACATTCTACATAGCTGATGAAATGGTAGTCGTGTCTCAAAACAAACCTAAACAAACCCTTCCAGAAATAGCAACGAATGTTATTCCAAAAGAAGAAGAAGAAGAATCTTTATCTTCTTGGACCAGATTCCTTTCGGAGGATACCGGCTTCTGGCCAAATAAGCATGTTTACCAAGAAGCAGAATGCGCATTCTTTGAAGCACTTGCATCGGACCTTAAAAAATCTAAAAAACAGGCAAGTAATGACTCGTCTAAAAAAGATTCTAATGATAAAGATGACCCTAACGATGGTAGTTCAGGAAAGGGTGGAAAACCAGATAAATCTTCCCAATCAGATTCTTCGAACGCAAATACCGGAACCCCTCGTACTGAGCGTTTAGTGGCCGATTTGCCCGGTGGAATCGGTAGTTGGAAAGATGATAGTACCTTCTTAGCACTTGAGAAAAATGAAATTCTTGATGACGAACAGCAAGCACTTTCGAGAGATACTAACATACCTGAAATTAGCAATCCTAATCCCGAAACTTCCGATTCCCATTTACATTATCCTGAACACCATCCAGACTCCCACATCAATTTAGGTATAAAGTCAAGCGGTTCTATTGAGATGCAGAATGAAGATATGGAGAGACAAGACTTGGCTCGGAAGGTTGAAGAGAGTAATACTCTAAAAATGAAGGTGCGAGTCATCATCTGGACAAAAAAAATTAATCTTGTGTTTTTGTCCTGTTCTTATACATAATCTTCATGTATATTGAACATTACCCAAATATTTTGCAGTTCTATTTAACACCGTATCAATTTTCATACGATTTCTTATAAATCCGAAATACGATAAAGACACATTCACTGACATTAACTACAACTTCTATTATGATTTATTTTTATATTTTTAAAAATATATTTTTATCGTAATTCGTTATTTTTATAATAATTTGTTTGTTTTATTTTTTTTTTATTTTTTAGCGCTTTTTATACTTTACGTTGTTTTTTGCTTTTTTTTGTTAAGATAATGTTGGATTGATTTGAGCGTTAAAAAATGTTTTTCTTTAATTTATGAGTCTACAAGTTAATTACAAATTTTAAAAGAAATTATAAAATTCGTATTATATCTAACATTTTCTTAAATATCTAAGTAATACAATTTAGATACGAATGGTTTACACCTTTCTTATTAAATGAATTGTAAATTATATTTGTGTCTAAATTATATATCTTTTATTTTGTTGTTTATTATTTATTCTTTGCATGTACACTATCAAATTTCGCATTTATTTAAACATTTATTTCTGTACAAAACGTCAATTTTGATTTAACTTTGTGAGTGTCGTTTATTCTTCTCGTTATTTAAATAAAACCATGACTTGATCCTTTTCATTACTAATATTTGTCCAAACAATTTAATACCAACATATTTCAGGTACCTTATGCAGCTGCAATCGAATCAATGGATTCAAGACTTTCATTGATTGCGTTTTCGTTGTCTAATGTATTAATGATCTAAGAAGTAATCACTTTATAAAGTCGAATTGTTGCATGAATAATAAAAATATCTTATACATTATTGAATTTCGTAAATCTTTTCAAGTTTTTTAAGAGAAAGCTAATAAAAATATACAGTCATATTCATGTAATATTTCGAAGATATAAATCAATACTAAAAAGTACGTTGTAGAATAATATGTGAAATTTTTAATTTCAGTTTTTAATAACATTGCATTGATGTAAGCGTGATATATTACTATATTGGCTTGCGTTACTTTTAGTTTCGCATTGTCCGAAATTGCTATTTTAACTGCACGTCGTTGTAGCGTTAGATAAAAATTAAAAAAAAAATATGACATGAACATTCTTATTCCAGGAAAAAGTGAAACACACAATTGATGATTTACAACTAGCCGTAGCTCAACTCGAAGGAGCTTTAAGAACTTTACCACGTGATAATTTACAGTCAATGATTAGTGCTCTTTCGGTAAATTTCATATATTTATGAAGATATTACTAGGTACATAAACTTCATGTAACTTTGAATTATAATTTTACTCTTTTTATTTTCAGACGATATTAGCAGATCTGCGGTATTACAATCAAGAAGCTAACAGAATCGATGCTGAAATAAAAGAAGTACCTACAGACGACGAGTTTAAGAAACTTCAAACGTCCATTGCCGAAATTCGAAAAGATCTCACGTTTTTCTTATCTCAAGCTGAACAATGTCAATTATCTCTTGAGCAAGCTCGCGAAGTACAAGAAAAGAGAAAGCAAGAAATTAGAGCTTACAAGCAATGCCTAGAAGAAACTGAAGCCTGGATCAGACACATCACTCTTACAATTACTAGCGAAACAACCGTTTTAAATTACCAGGTTCGAGTATATTAGTATTTATAAGTTGTAGAATAAAATAAAATATTTTTAACCAAAGCAAAATATTATTTCATGAAGATATTAAAATAAGTTCTTCGTCATTGAATATTAAATTAATTTTATTTACATTAAAATATTTTATTTGAGCATCGATATTCACTTCAATGCCGATATTATTTTAACCCTGAAATTACCATTCGACAGGCTCTGCAAGAAGAAATATCATTCCGGCTCCAACGCCTAGGAGAATTAGAATCGATGGCAGAAGTTAGTGAGCTTGCAAGAAACCTCAAAGAAGCCTTGCAAGACTTGGCGAATCAACTTAAACAGAAGCAGCAGGTACACGTCCCATATCAGAACTTGGAATTCTATGCTCTTACCACAATTCGCCATGCCACGGTGATGGGGCTCGCTTAATATCAAATAGATGAAACTTCTCCTTAAACTCTCGAACACTTGTATTAATAAGTGATTTCGAAGAGCTAACTTGGCTGTGTCATTGGCTGATTCATACTTATCATTCATTTACTAAATTATTTATAAGCAATTCATTTAATTTCGAAGTCGATTAACACTTATTTTTTTAATTTTTTAAATTCATAAGGGCATTACGGAATTTAGAGTATGTACTTTTTCATAATTGTACGTTGTAAAAATACGCATTATTACGTTAAATTATTAAGTCATATTGTTAACTTCTTAAAAATACTAGTCATTTTTTATAATAATAAATATTCTACCTACTAATATTTAAAACCATCACGATCATACACATTTGTTCATTTTATGAATATTTATTTTTATGATTAAATAACGTTATGTACTTTTTTAAGTAAATTGAATAGATGGTTTAATCAAAATAGAAAAATAAATATTTTTAGAAAAATTTTTTATTTATAGAAAGTCACAGTAGGTTAACATTAAATCATTACGTTTTAATCAAGCGTTACTAAAATATCAAGCATCGACATTACTACCACCTTCTTTAATCATCGCATCATCATTTCCATCGTCATGAACATCGTCGTCATCGCATCGTTGCAATAACTTATGCTTTGAATTCACCATCTTCTTCTATATTGTGCACGAAGTAAATAGTGAAACGCCTGATAAAAGTGTAAAATAGTAATATTTGCAGTTTTAAGTTACTTTTTAAATACTTGGTTGTTACTCCAGCATTGATGTATTTTCCTATTATATAATTACCTTGTTTGCCCTATCTATATTATTTTCTGATCCTGTTCTTTGACAATGTATACTTTTGTTTTGAACCTTTAGAACTGTACTTTCCTACATCTATACAAAATTACTATTATTGTAACTTGAAAAAATTATGTAATATATGCACTGCGGATATTTAAAAATGTTATTTTATAAAGTTGTAACAATACTGCCACATTAAAGAGATGTATGCGATTTCCCTACTTCACTCTCTTTTCTTTATCTTTCTTGATGTAAATTATTATTTAAATATGCAGCATGTTATTGCATGTAAGTCTAATTTATACCCTTAAAACCAAAAAATCTGCAAAACTTTTTATAAATGTAATAAGAAAAAAAACAAGTAAGTTACGTAATATCTTTTTTAAGTTAATATAAATATCTTTATCGATTCATTATCGAAAAAATAAATTGATAACAAATTTACCTTACAATATTTTATAATTAATAATGATCAATGCACATATGATTACTAATCGAGAATACACGGTTTTTAAAATGTATTCTGACGAATAGTTTACATATATTTAAATATTAATTATATAATTTTATTATTTTAATTGTTATTTATTGAATTTAATAAATTGCTGGTATACTCGGTCGTTAAGATTGCATGTTATTATCGACGGAAGCTTCTAAATTTAAGCTTCTCACTTACAAACTGATCTCCATACTGCCTCTATTTTCACTGCTAATTTTAAACTAGCGCCTTGCATTTCTGCACTTCGTGCTACGGCGTCTAAGACTCAACGATCTTTTTTCAGCAGATGGCCGACGAAAGTGAGCCATTGGCTCAAATCAAAGCGGCGGACAGTGCCGACGCTGCGCCAGATCGAGCATCGTCTCCTCACTCATCGCTTGAAGCTTCATCGCCATCGTTAGCAGATGTTTCCCTTCAAACTGGGCAAAGTTTAATTCAGGATACAGTAATCAAGCAATCAAAACCAGAACAATTAACTAAACAAACGTCAACAACATCAGTGCCAGTTTCTACAGCTTGTCAAACCTTCGAAGGTGTTCCTCTAAGTTTGGAATCATTTGATATTCCGCAAGTACAAGAGACCATAAAAGTAGTAAAAAGTACTGACGGCAAGCACGACGTTATCGAGATTGCAACTAAAAATATATTGCCCGGTAGTAACCAAGAGCAAGTGCGACGCGAACAGCCTGCTGCGAATCCAGAAGACATTGTAGTCGACATGAAATACCAAGACGCTCAAAAACAAGAAAATGTAACTTCTGAACTAAATATACAACATGCTGCTCCTCAATCATTTGAAACTGTACTTGTGGAACCGGACGACGTTACAACAGAAGTAGTAGTAGACGCCGATGGAACGAAAAGAATTATTGTCCGTAAACTTCGCAGAACTCTTGTTACTAGTAGGCAAACAGTACAACAGCATCTGTCTCAGCTGTCTACTTCGGTGGGAGATGGTCCACCAGTGGTGCAAGCATTTTCTGAAGCTACTATGAGAGGGCAGCAGGTGACAGTGACTAGAACTAGGCCTGATGGCACAGTAGAAATGGCAACAAGACAAACTTATGGCGGTAAAGTAATGACAGGTACTCCAGGTGATCACGTAAATGTTGAAGAATTTGAAAATACTCCAGAATTTTCTCAGCGAATAATTCATGGCGATATTAAAGCATTAAGTCCAAGGCCTGCAGATGTTGATGATGCTCTTGCTGAAAGTTCGGATTACCGAACAAAAACGTCGACTGTTCATGCAGTGGTACAACAAGTGTCAAGAAAAGTTATTAGAAAAACTCGGCGTATTATTCGAAAAGTTACTATTGTTGACGGTAAAGAAGTTACCACTGAAGAAGTTGTTGAAGAGCCAGAAGAAGTTGAAATTGATGAACAAAATATACCACATATCAGTATCAATGTAATAAAAAATGAAGACCAAGGTACATTTGAGAATACTGATCTGTATCATGAAAGCCAAGCTCAAGCAGAACCTTATATTATAAAAGTAGAAACCGCTGCAGAGAAACCTGAAACAGATATTGTAACTGAAAATATTTCTGTAGAAATTCCTGTAATTCAGTCACAAGCTAAAGAAGTACCTTTAGAAGTAGAAGCTGAAACGGATAAAATGAAAAAACAAAAATCTCAAAAATCAAAAAAGAAAAAATCAAGGAAAAGCTCAACAACTCCTGAAGATTCACTTGACTCGGATAAAACTTACACGATTGAAGAGCGACCTCCTTTACCAAGTAAACAAGAATCTGAAGGTGAACCACATACTAATGTAATTGCTATTCAAACGAAACCTTGTGCAAAAGATAAGCACGAACTTGAGTATACTCCAATTGAGGTAACAATTTCGGAACCAAACGATCTGGCTGAAGAAAGCCAAAAATTAATAGATTCTGAAAAATATACCATTTTGCAGACTCCTATCGAGGAATCTATTGAATCGACAACAAAGGACGTGTCTTCTTTAGAGTCAACAATTGTTGATGATATACCAACGGTTACGAATGCTAGTTGTAAGTTTGAAGATAAACCAGTAGAAACATCTTTCGAAACACATGATATTAAACTAGAATCTGGCACTGTAGATGTAGAACAGCACACTGACGTTATTGATAGACGCACAGTAGACGTTGTCGATCATTTGAAGTCAGATATTCCCGATATTCCACAGAAAGAAAACGAATCGAATAAAAAGGCTGCGGAAGAATCAAGAGGTACAGTAGAAACTGAAAAAATGTTAGAAGAAGAAAGAAAGCAATATGAACAAGAAAGTACTCAGTTACTAAAAGAAAATATTAGTGTTAATAAAGCTGAATCTGGCAAAGGTACCTCTCAAGTAAGTTTACAAACTGATAATATAGACTCTTTGCAAAAAGTTGACATAGCTTTATCAATTCATAATCAAGAAGAAGCCGACAAAGGACCTTTAGTTTCGGTGCAATCTCATGTTGAAAGACCAGGAGACAATGTATTGAAAGTATCGGAAGAAAATATTAACATTAGAATACCTGCTGAAAAAGAAACAGTTGAAATCATTGACAGAAAACCCTTCCAACCAGCTTATGAACAGTCACAAACTGTACATAAAGAGTCCGAAATCGTACCATCAATAGTAGAATCCAAGGAAACAGGAAGTATACCAAAATCGCCAGCTCTCAGTGAAACAGATGTTTCGACAAGTAGAAAAGGCAAAAGAAAGAAAAAACACAGAGAGAAAAAGGAACATGAAAAACCAAGCGATGAAGAATCTAGTGAATCCGCAGTGACTACTACTATAGCAGATTCAATCGAAATAGATCTACCCCAATCAGATTCTTCAAAACATATAACAGATCAACCAGAGCCAGATGTTTACATTACGGAATCATCGGATAACTTTTCAGCACAAAAAGATGAAGGAGATGGTTACGAAGCAGATCATAGAACAACTGTGGACGAAATTCATCCTGAATCTGAAGGTGACATTAATAAAAAGAAGAAAAAGAAGAAAAAGAAACAAAAAGCTCGCGGTATTAAAGAAGATGATCTTGAATTGCCGAAAAGTAAAGCTGATGAAGTTGAATTAACAGACGACATCCAAAGTATAGAAAGTGAAGATACAAGAACTTCTAAGAAACCATCGAAAAAACGAAAACGAAGAAAGGAAGAGATCGATGCAGTTGGTAGTGATGAAGTTTTTGCCGAATCAAGCGATATTAAGACGTACGAGGTAGACACTCAAACTGTCATTGAAACTCGCGATATTTCTGTTGGTGAAACTATTCCAGAAATTTCTAAAGAAATAGTAAGCCCAACAACTCAATTATCTCCGGAATTTGAAAAAATAAGTACGTTAGAACAAGAAATACAAACATTAAAACCGGAAGAAGCGCATTCCGAAATGCAAACTTCTCCAAGGCCTGGACTTGATACTGCTTTACAAACTTCTCTTGAATTAAAACCAGAACTCGAAGAATCTTCAGTGCAAACTAAGACACCTGATATTATTCTAACAGGAGACATAGCCCTTCAAACTACTCCTACCGAAGAAATAATTCCTACTCCTATTCCTCCCGTCCCTTCCGTAGAAACTGAATCTCAAACAATGACTACTCACGTCGAAAACCTAGAAATTCAAACGTCGCCTACTGAATTAAAGTTAACAACAGGTACATTTTTTACTATTTATTTATTTTTAAAAGTACTTCATAATCATAAATGTGTGAATTTAATATTATTAAATTATATATGTGTATTAATTATTAATTCTTGATTGATTATTCCAATTTATTTTTTAGAAGAAACAGAAGTACAAACAACTTCGGAGTTTTTGACGAATGTTGAGCAACAAACGTCGCCACCACCTGGTTCTTCAAAATCACTAGAAGAAATAGCAATTCAAACACAAACACCTGAAATGACGCAAGAAATCGACCAAAGTCAACAATTTAGTAAAGCTACATCTCCGATTAACCCTCAAGTTGAAGATATGGACACGCAAGTCAATTTTAATGAAGAAATTTCCTTGCAAACGGTCGAAACACAAACGACACCAACAGCAAGCACACCGGTATTAGAAACTCAAGAAACTGAAGTACAAACATCTTTACAAAAACTTGTTGAAAGTACTATTCAAACAAGCCCAATTGAAAGTCCGAGACAAACAGTACAGGCCGATTTACCTGCTAAGATGAAGGATGAAGAACCAAAAATTTTGCAAGAAGTAGAATCTCAAACTATTACTCCAGAACCTAAAGTCACTTCGGAATTATCTATTCAAACAAATGTTCAAGAAATTGTTCCCACCAATGAAGAAAGTGTACAAATGGTTCCAGATACATCTGAAATTAGTTCGCAGACTACCGAAATCACTATTATTGATGAAAAACAAGACCGTTTACCCATTGAAGAGTCTCAAATTCAACAAAGCAGTGGAGATGAAAAGCTATCAGAACCAACTGTAGAAGTAACAGATGAAGAAATTAAATCAACAGAACAATTACAATCACTTTCACCAGAAATAAAAGAAATTTCCGAACAAAAAACACCTATTATTTCTGAAACTAAAGAAGTTAGTCCCGAAATCACAATACAAGAAGATATGCCTATAATAATGCCACCTGAAGAGCCTTCAGAAAAAAGTGAATCAGAAAAGTTTTTACATTATGAAAGAGAAAATGTGGATTTAGTAAAATCTGAAGTTCCATCAGACATGCAAGAAATGTCTCGTCCTGAATCTGAAAGTCCAAAATTAGATAGTGAGATTAAAATATCATCTTCGCCAGATATCAGTTCTACTGAACCTTCATTTGAAATTCAAATTGAAGCTATTGTTGAATTGTGTGACAGTAGCACTCCTGACTCGACTTCTCAAGATATTACAATAGTGGAAGAGCCAAGTGAAGAGGAATCATCTCGAACAAAACGTCAAAAAAGAAAAAGACAAAGGCATAGAACTGTTGAGATTCGAGATCCGATTCAGAAGGATGAACAGTCTGGATTAGAAGCCATTTTTGGACAACCATTAAAAACTCCTGAAGAAGCGGCTTTACAATTTTCATATTCTGATATTACGAAAAAGAATCAACCATTAGATCAAAATGAAGAACTTACTTTAGCCGTAGAACCTATTTTAGTAAAAGATAGAGCTATCGACAATTTAGAATTACTTCCACCATCTGCAAGAGTTGAGCTGCAAGATCAAAAAATTCCTACTTCAATAAATCAACTTACTACCGATTTCATTCAAGCTGAAGCTTATGCTCAGAGAACTCCCCAAAATAGTATCCAACAAAGAACTGAGGCAACAAAGCTAATGTTAGAGAGAGTTAGAAATGTTCAGCAGCAACCTTCTCATCTTTCAAATGTATTACACATTTCAACTTTGGAAATTGCACCTCCTGAAAAATCCTTCGAAGATAGTACATTAGCAGTTCGTAAAGATTTGAGTGCATTGAAAAATGCCGTTGAAGAGAAAAACATTGTTATAATTGAACAGACATTTGTCACTGTGGTAGAAACGATTTCTACATGGTTAGAAACCATCGAATCAAGAATTTTCTTAGGAAGAGAGTGTCCAAGTGGACCATGTCCTAATGACACCCAAAACTTTATTGAACTCAAAGATGAAGTGAGCCATGTTGGAGAGCAAATCAAAGAATTAGATAAAATCATGTGTCAAGCAGAAGGTAATTATCCGCAAGAGCAACGAGATCGAATTAAGCAATGCGTCCGAGCATTAGAAAATCAAGCAAAAGCAATCGAAGAAGTAGCTATAGATGGTGAGACTCATGTAACTTCTGAATTAGCCAGATGGGATGAATTCATAAGCGGCGTGAACAATATTACGAAGTGAGTGACTTTATTAATTGTCTTATATTCTATTAAATATCTATTAAAATCTTACAGATTTTTAAAGCTGTAAACGGATCCGATGGCTACTTAAAATAAAATTACTCTAAATTTAATGTATTAGACAACATACGTGGCCAGATTCGTTTTTAGCATCAAAAAGTCTACAAGATTCACCTCTGTTATTTTTATACCTGATCCTTGCAGAGTTGTAATTATTCCTATGAATTTAATTAATTAATTTTTTCTGTGTTTTAGATCTGTTGAAATACAAAAAGAACAATTAGATTTCTTAATAGACAGTGAGAATTCAACTCCATCAAAACTTGAGCAATTGGAAGAAATAGAAAGTAAAAATCGCGATAACATGGAACAAATGAATAAATTATACACTGAAGCCAAAGGTTTATTACGCGATTATCCTGGTAAAGAAATACCCCAAGAAATAAGCGAAATAGAAAATGCAATACGGAATATCGAACATACCATTTACGTTGAAAGAGATAAACTATTCGAGTGCTTAGCACTAGCTGAAGAATATGAACAGACTTTGCACGAATTTGCTCAAATCTTAAAAGTAGCGAAGAACTTATTAGAAAGTCCGATTTCAGTTTTGAACTTAGAACACCTCCAGGAAGAAATGCAGAAACATAGAAAATTCTTTGTTAATCTAAATCACTGCAGAGCTATTTTAGAGTCATTGGAAGAAAATTTAGATCCGGAAACCAGAGAATTAAATTCAGAACTTCACAAGAAATTACACAGCAAAGCCACAGCTTTATTAGATCACGCAGCTTCCAAAGCTCAACAGATGTCTCTCGCTGCTTCTAGATGGGTTGTTATTGAACAAGGCATCAAGGAAGAGACCGGATGGTTGCAGGTCGCGCATCAGCGCGTCCCCGATTTAAAAAATGTCACATCTAACGAATATGAGCAGTACTATTCGCTTTACCAGGTAAAAATACAATTTATTTACTTCCCTTCCTTTACTTTCTTAACATAAAAAGTTTTGTGCTTTTTACATGGAATTAAATTTCTTTTGAAAAATACTTTCGCAATGACGTACCCATTGAGCTTTTTATTATATTTATACAATAAAACGAATATTTTCGGTAAAAAAAATGAAAATTCTTTTCAGAGCCTCTCATTCGACATAGATAATCATCGCGGACGAATTGTCAAATTGATAGAATCAGCCCGCAACCTCCAAAATTTAATAACCATCGAAGATCCGGAAGGTCGTTACAACGAAGTTTTCGAAACGATAACGAAACTCGAAGAAAACGTCGGATTGTCGGCCAAACGCTTACACGCTTTCCGCGAATGGTGGGGCCATTACGAAGTACAGGTGAACAAGCTCGAAAATTGGATGTCCCGAGCGGAGAGAGAACTTGCCACCGTTAATGATCCGACTGGTGGACACATGAGGCAATTTTGGGTGAGCTATATTTTCTTTATCACCTCCTCTTATACCCCATTATAAATTTAGCTCGATACCGTCCGAAGGATTCTAGGAAAAGCGTCTGAGCATTTCTTGACACTACCCTGGCAAGGCGCCACGTAAAGATTGTGCACTCAATCGCGCGTCATCAGTAAACAGAAAATTTTATCACTTTTTTTTTACTTTACGCACTTAAAAAAAAACGTTTCCATAATTGTTCCACAATTATTCTGTAATCCAAGCCGATATTAATATAGAAAAATTATTTTTAATAAACAGGAACTTAAAGCCCAATACGAAGTACACAACAACGCGCGCAAAGACGCAAACAATTTCTTTGAGCAAGCACTTCGTATCGTCCCGTTGTCCGATGAAATTGTGCAGCGACAGTTCCACGGAGAAATGCAGAAGCGCTGGAACAGCGTTACGGAAAAATTGAAATCGATTCAAGACGCCGTGAGAAGTAGCATCTCCTCCGAAGACGTTCCGGCGAACGAGAAACTGAACCTACTGGAAAGAGAACTTTATGAACTTAGAAAGACTTTGGACGAATTCCACGGAGTTATGAAAACCGAAGAAGAACTGGAACTTTACGTCGAAAGGCTCTCGGTTCTTTTCGAGCGCGTCTACATTATACAAGTAAGACATAATATCAAAGCACAATTATATTTTTTTCATCATGCAATAAACCTCGGGAACTTAGTTTTTCTGTTCTTAATTTAATGAAATGAATAATAAGAACATTTTCAGCTTCAAAAATCTTAAGAAAAAACTTAAAGAAAGAAACTTAGCCAAAAATAAAAATGTTCAAACGTAACAGCTACAAAAATATGCAGAAAAACAGTTTAAAAATTCGGTTTGGCAAAATTCTTAGTGATTTATGCTTTCTCTTTCAAAAGAAAAACTGTCAAAAAGCATTCGTATTTATTGTCGTAAAAATAGAAACTTAAATATATTTTTCGTTTAATTCGACTTTACTTCCACGCTTCCTCGAAATAAAACTTAAACTTTCTCAAATGGCCCAACAATAAAATCCTTCTAGCCATTTATTATCTCCCTCGTTTTTTCTCAGGACGAGCTTGGAAGGTTGGGTCTTCTCCCAGCTGCCGAGAGCGAGCGCGTGGGTAAACTCGTCTCCGTGGCCAGGCAGCTCGAGGGTCAGATCGGCGAGGAGCTCGAGGCCGCTCAGCTTCTGCGCGATCGCCTGCACAACCTGAGGCACGGCATCAGCCGGGTCCGTAAGGCCCATCAGCGTCAGTCCCTCGTTCTCGATCAGTGCGAGGGCAGCGAGCGACAGGCGAGCGACTCCGTCGCGGCGGCCGTCGAGCGCTGCCAGGCCGTCGGCGAGGATCTCGCCCAGATCTGGCAGGAGATAATGGGCCTGAGGCAGCTCCTGCACACCCTGCCGACCAGCATGCGGGTCTCCGTGTCGCCGGTCGGCATGGAGCGAGATATTTCTGGGCTTCAGGACAGGCACGAGGAGCTCGAGGCCAGGTGTCAAAAGCTCCTCGCGCTGCTCAAGAGCAGGCTCGGACTGTGGAAGAGGTTCGAGAGGCAGCTGGAGATGGTGCAGCAATCGGTTCAGGAGGCCGACTACATGATGGAGCTGCTCACGGTTCAGGGAAGCGTGGATTACGAGAGACTGCTCAAGGCAACCGAAAGACTCGAGGTAGGTCGATTTATTTTTGTTCGTTATGATGCGTAAGATTATTTTTCGTGTTTGAAAGAATTGATAAATATTTAGAGGAGCGTGCGTAAGATTTAAAAATGTTTTATGGATCAGACGTAAGTCTGTTCGTTTTCATTTCGCCGGGCTGTGTATATAAACAACTTTGAAAATCTTAGCTTTTTATTTGAACTTGAAGGATAATAAAAAGTCAAAATCTAAAAATATTTCGTCCAACAAATTTTTTCATTGAGATTTTTTTAAGAATCATTATTTGCGTGGAGATGCAAGTTTCATTTTCAAAGTTCTGCATAACTATTAAAAAAATTATATCCATAAAATATATATTTTAATTTCTTTCATTTTGTTTCATTTTATTTATATTCTTCAACCATCAATAACAAAATGTAAAATAATGTATTTTTAACGTGTAAAAAATTTTTTTAAATTCAAGCATTTCAGTTAAAGAAATTTTGAATAATTTCTGTTTCTGCGGCTTAGCCTTGTAAAAATATCACTTTTGTGATAAAAGTACACTTCCCTTTTTTATGTTTGACTAAAGACTGTCATACTTTAAAAATAACTTCGCAGCTTTGAGATTAAGTGATTTAGATTCTCGATCTGTCTATAGCAAGTTATGACTTTCCGATTAAAAATAATATTAACTTCAGAGGGTAATTGCGGAAAAATTTTTCTTCCAATTGTACATTACTTGCTTATTATCATACAAAATCATAAAAATACAACTTTAACATTCTAATATTAAAAATTGAAGAATTAATTATCAATGTGCACAAAAATTATTCAATAATTTAAATAATTAATAATTGAAAGATCTGTGTTTAAAATAATACGCTTACTTAGATTTTAATTCCTCCCCGTTACATAAATCAGAAACTCAGCGGGAATTTTAAAATCGATTAAAAAAATGTTTAATCAAAGCAACATTGAGTTTTAAATGACCACTCAGCCTGAGTGCCTTTATAAATGAAAACATCTCTGAATAGCCGAAAGCTCCGAGCCCGTATTTCCTCGCAAAAATCCGCAAACATCCACATTCCGCGTTCTTCAAACTCCAGTCCTCCGCCTATAAATACCCATCCTTTATTTCGCGGCTTAACGGCTTCGCGGCGATCTTCCTCCACCCACTCCAACTAAGCCCTCAAGCCCCTTCTGGAAATAAAGGGCCGCGCGCAGGGGCCGTGTCATTAAAACGCGCTCGCGGGCAAAAATAAGCTCGTCAGCGCGATGCCGATCATCGTCCGGGGCGCATGTCTAAAAAGCCGCGCGAGCGCCGCGCGCAAGCTTATCGGCACGGCGAGAGCGAGAAAAGAGGGAGGCAGCCGGGCGCGCGCGGAAAGTCGCCACCGCCGAGCCGTCTAATTAGTCGAGCGCGGGACTTCGCCGGCGAGACACAGCCTCGTGTTCCGCTCGGATCGATCGATCGTCCGAGAAAACATGTGACCGGAACCAGACGGAGTTTCGCGACAAAGTCACTGTGTCAATGATCGCGCGCAAGCCGGGGAAAGAAACATCGTCGGTGTCTTTCTAAGTGATTAGAATGGGATGGAGATTTTTTTTTGGTGTTGATTATTGCACGCCGTAAGTGTTCGATAGTGTTTGGTTGCTGCAAGGGAAACGGTGATGTGTATATAGCTTAGACTAAACGTGTGATTAGAATATTTAATTTTGTAACGTTTGACTGTACTTACTACAGTAGTAAATTGTATTTGAGCGCACTTTATATTTATGAACATTCCGTGACTTAAATTTTAAAAATTTTAAAAGCCAAGTTTCTTTATTTTCACACTAACATTCGAAATTTCATATTTGTAAATTAAAAAAAAAGTCACAAATGCGTTGACATTATTTCGCAAGAAACAACGAAAGGCTACTTCGCCAAGATACATAAAAAAAAAAAAAAATTATCACTTTTATCGCCGAACTGATAACCTCTCGTTACGATCACCTTAAACAAGTTGTACCGCTAATCGTCCGAACAAATTCGGTTATCCAGAGAAAAGCGAAACGTTCGAATTAAGTTGCAGGCAGTTCTCTGTGATCCAATGCGAAAAGGCCAAGAATAATGGATTCTCGTAGACGAGTATATCGGAGTAAATAGTTCCAAGGTAAGCCCGAGTATACACGAGGTCATTGATAGACCAGACGTACGCCTATACACATGTACGCAACTGCCGTTTTCGAAGAGATCGCCGGCAATACGCCACGAACGTGCCGTTTAATTCAGAAGACACGTCTCTTTACTGGCTGGCTTCCGCGTGTCGCTTCCTGCCGCATCCGCTTTAAAAATTAAACGAGTCGGTCAGAGTCGCTGGACGCTTCTGGCGTAATTTTTGACGTTACGTAGTCGAGCCGTGAGTCGAAATAAATACCGGACTTTTTCGGCCACGTGCTGTTTTTCAACTCGAATTTTTCAGTTATTTTACCGCGCGTTTCGACAAAATTAGAGTATTCGTTCGAAAATTTAAAAGAAAATGTTTGCGTCGTTTTGAGATTTTGTATATTTCTGAAAAAAAATACTATCAACTTGGCTTCCGTGTGATGCGAGAAAGATCCGTGTCGGCTTCTCCAGATACACAAATGCGTAACGTCGTGTAAAAGCGCGATAACAGCTGATAGCCCAGGCAAGGAAAGTCGGAGCGATAAAACCGTCGAGCGAGAGAACTCTTGCGCGAGATTTACATATACTGGAATCACTAATTTTCAGGTCATATTTTCAGAAGCCTTTTCAACCGTTAGCATTTTCTATACAAAGGCTTTTTGTTCGTGTTTAAGCGTTATGCTCAGTTCCATAAGCAAATAGGTAATTGATTTTTACTTGTTTAACAGGAATTATTGATCGCGCTTCGAACGTTCCTAAATATAAATATTTTGTAAAAAATGAAGAATTATTATGCAGGATTGTTTACGTAAATATTTGTAATCAGCAATTAATTATTACTTATTTAATCGCATATTAAGACGGCTAAATAAATTCAAATTTATCGCTGGATTAAAATAGCTACATTGGCATTAGTCATCGCGCATAATTATGAAGATTCTTTTAAACGTTACGAACTGTATTTTGCGTATTTAATGCCGGATATACGAACGTGTGGGGCCTGCATAAAAAACCATTGCACTTTATGCGAACAGTCTGATGAACTTTCGAAGCATTGCGAAGTCAGTCCATTGTTTATTATCAACTAATAAATGCCACCTTTAGTCTTCAGTTCTTGGCGTCTCATTGACGCGGCTATCTTGCAACAGTAATTTACTATTATTATTCTAATTAATCTACCATTATTTTTTCTACTCGGGTCCTCAAACCTTTTGAACTATAATTATTATACGTCCAACCTGTTACACAACTCACTTAAAATACTAACTGATTATGACGTTGATATTGGATACGATTACCTCGATCGACAACCTTAAAACAGCGCGCTATCTAAAAATTATGACACGGGAAATGAAAACGGGAAAGAGCTCTCAAGTGTTATTGAATAGATTACAAAAACTGGAATGCAAACCCGTTTAAACGATAATTAAAAATCAAAACTGCAAGTTATTAATCATCGACATTGCTATAACAATAATTAGCAATATCGAGACGCATCAATCAAGATCGATAAATCCGCAATCGGCGATAAAGTGCATTTGCTGCAGTAATGCATTCATCTCGTGGCAATTGGTTTCACCTTCTTCATCAAACAATACCAACACTAAATCGAGTGTCGCGCTCGCTTCTCCCATTGATGTCGCAAACCATTCGCGTAATCCAGTTTAGGAAGAATTACTGCAACCACGCACATTGGACTAGTGGCCGTATAATGACGTGCCGCGGCGCTGTATCACTGCGTGAACTGCAGCACGTGGATAAGCGTACGGGTAAAATGCGGCGTGAGCACTTAGAGTTCGTTAATCAAGTGTCGTGAAGG
Source organism: Ormyrus pomaceus (assembly GCA_900474385.1). Taxonomy (NCBI): domain Eukaryota; kingdom Metazoa; phylum Arthropoda; class Insecta; order Hymenoptera; family Ormyridae; genus Ormyrus; species Ormyrus pomaceus. The sequence continues at coordinate 78,317 of UCOM01000134.1, forward strand.
CAGAATTTCTTCGTTAGCATTCTTAAATCTTTATTAAAATCTCGGGCTAAACGGTTAAATTGGAGAGAGTGTAATATTTTTGTTACAATATTGTTATTGCGCTTATCTAGTTAATTTTTACTTAATATTTAATATTTTATAATATTTTTTTCTTTCGCATTAAAATGCATTTTATTTCAATTGAAAGTAAGTCATAAAAAAGTAATATTTTTTACTGCTCATAAATATATGATATAAAATTGTTTTACAGCTATACTTTATCGTATACTTAAAGAAATTTGTCTTTTTTGTTACGTAACTTATATAAACTTTTATTTTATTATTTCTTGTTTTTACATAAATGAATTTTTTTCGGGTTGAACAATAAAATACAATTTGTTTGAATAATTTTTTAATAATAATTTGATCTATTTTTAATTACAAATAAAAAATAATATAATAAATTTTCGAGAAAATTAGTAATTTTTATTGTATTTTTCTTTACAAAATCTGAGTTGTAATAAGAAAAAAATATTACGAAAAATTCATCGACATTGACTTACAAGTTGTCTCATTCAATTCACCTGTGCAAATAGAAATAATTCGCTTTCTTTCTAAATTGATAACGTATCTTAATCTGTCTTCGTTCTAATAATCTAAATCACGTAGATAAATTTAAACTGATCTATAATTATTTTGACTACTTGTCTTCGCGCCGAGTAAATAAGCTGATAGTCGCTTACCGAACCGTCGCCTAACCATAATCAAAGAACGAATTAAAATGCTCGATCCTCGGAAATTCGCGATGACGTTACGAGGTGTCCCTTTGTTATGAAAGAGCGATTTAAGAAATTCAGTCGCATAGGTTAACGAACCCGCGAGTACGCGACACAGAATTAGTTCAGTAAGCGCTGACCGAATTCGTGCGTCTAAGTCCGAAGAAACGTGCTCGTCTCGTGTCGAGCAAAACTATTTATAACTGGTATCAGAGCCAATCTAAGAATTTAGCTGTGAACTCTCGTGCTAAAAATTATTGATACAATTTTTCCAAATAAAAAATCGATGAGAAACTTGTTTGTTTGTCATTAAAGAAATTGGTACGTTTTTTGTAAATTGTATCAAGTTTGTAGTCTTTTTCAATCAGCATGAAAAAAATCTGGAGCAAATAAATAAATGAGAAAAACGGTTTTTACTGACTTAACGGTATTGAAAATGTAATAAAATTCATGCTTGTAATCGTAACTTTAACATCAAACATTGAAACATTTTTCAAGGAACAGTTGTCAGATAAAAAAATATTATTATATTTTTGCTGCATTTTAACAATATAAGCAATTTGTTTTTAAGGATTATAAAAAACCATTTGTAAAATACAAATTATCGAAAAATATTTTTAATAAAATAATAATAAATATTTAATACATACTATAAACTCATTTGTATTAAAATAAATGAAAAACTTGGAATTATATACCTTTGAAACCATAAATGCGTATCCATTTTACGCGTAAACTATACGCAAAAAGTGTGTTTTATTTCAAGCAGAATTAAAGTGATCAGTAGAAATTCAAATATTAGGTCAAGTGCACACATGCATAAACGTATCGAATGTACAAACGTTATAGACAAACAATTATAAAACTGAGTTGTAGCAGAAATAAAAATTAAGAACTTTATGGAATTTTCCTGCAGTTTGTGACATTTTATTAGAGGGTTGAAAAATTACTGCTTTAATTAATCTAATACAGTACTATGGGCAATGTCATTAAAAATCTATATTTCAGAAATTTTATAGGGTAAATACTTTTCAGTATAATATTAAAAAACATAATTTTTTGTTTTACTCTAAATTTATAATTTTTAAATTTTTAAATAAATCAAGTATTAATATTAACCGGCAGTTAAATTGATTATAAAATTATTACAATTTAAAGTTTCGCATTTAAATAATGCATAAACTCAGTTTCAAGAGAATTTGCCAACTGAATTAACTCTGGCGGAACTATTTTAAGCAAAGTGGCTGGTTTGGGTGAAATCATCTATTGAAAACTACTTTTAGCCTTCCTAATACATAAGTGTATTTTAGCCTCTATAAACAACGGAAGAAGACTTATAATGCATTTAGATTACATTTACTTACTTTTTTACCCGAATACTTTTCAATATCTGACTCATACTTAAAAATTGATCTTGCTTACCGTTGAACCACAAAAAAAGTTTTTCATTCCAAGGCACGTCTCCTCTAAAAATTTCGGCAATAATACCTGCAATTCAGTCCGTCAAAGCAGCACTGACCCCCAAAACTTCTTCTGCATTTCCACAGGGCCTGAATGGGGACTTCGCCTCGCGGGAGGTCCTGATAAGCGAGCTCCGAGCGGCGGCAGAGCCTCTGCGCGAGTCCTGCGCCGCGGAGGTCAGCGAGCGCGTCGACGCCGTTGTAAATGAAGCCGTCCAGGCCTGGGAGGAGACCCGCACCGAGCTCGATTCCCTTTGCACCAAGTACCAGCACGCGGTCCGACTCTGGCAGCAGTACAAGGACTCGAGCGCCGCGGTGAAGGCCTGGGTTGACACCCAAATGGGCAGCGTCGCCAATCTGCCCCCCGAGGAGGCGCTCAAGCAAGTCAAGGTCAGTAACGTTCCTCCGTCGATTTGCCGAAAGATTGCAATGTTTCTCTGGGGAAGGAGTAGGATTTTAACTGTCTGGCACTCAACACTTTGGTATTTATTAATATTGAATTACTCAGATTAAACGTTATGTAAAAGAATTAGGTAAGCTTAAAGCACAAAGCGGATATAGAAACCAATAAACCATCATAAGCGCCCCCGTTTTTTCTGTAAGGTCTAATAGAGATCAAACAAAAAAATCCTGTTAGAGTAATTCAATTTCGTAACGTCTTAAACAATTAGTGTCAAAACAGTCTCGAAAGTATTTACATTGACTTTTTACACTTTTATACAAAACTTTAAAACTACTCCCTTTTCCCGTTAACGTAAAATATTAATATATAGAAATCCAGACGAGAAACTATTCCTTTCCTGCTTCGTAAATAGCAATTGCTTTATTTGCGAAACGACTTTCGGTATTACCCGTTTCAAAGAAACGCGTTGAAAAACTAGGACTCCGTCATAATTTTTTACACTAAATTTACGGCTAAATTGACGCACGGTTTTAGTAAAAGAAGGCAGCTGAGCGAACTGCATAGAAAAAAAGGAATGATTGCAGCCTCAAAAGCAGGGTAACGATAGCGGAAAACAAATTTTCCTCTGCTTGCGCACATGCCCGGGAGGTAGTCACAGCGTGGAACGTACCGGGAACCATAAAGGTATTTACGAGACGAGCGATTGTGAGTCATTCGGAGTGGCGAAAAAGTTAATGGGTCTTTGCGCTTTGTGCTCTCGGTATAAGACGGAGTGTGCGGAATGATTCGCCTCGTTGGGGTGGTCGCTGCATGCAAAGGCTCGGGTGTTGCAAATTAACTCTGCGGACTTCAATGGGCAAGCCAGATAACGGCGGCTTACTTTGTGCGAGAGATAATAGCGTTTACTTTGGCGCGGGATTTTGGTTTGACGGTCGATGCTGTGATTTTTGTTAAGCTGATATTTTGACGGGAAATGTAGAGGGGTATATATAGACGTATAGAAAGCAGTAGAAGGAAACAATGGTTACCTCGCGGTAAACATCAATATTTACTACAATTTATTCTGAAAGAAAGCTTTACGAGTTTAATTTTTCAAAGAACGCGTAGTATTTAAAAAAATAAAAAATAAAACAAGCTGCCCAAAGTGAACAATTTATATATTTATGCATAAGTTGTAATGCTCTAAATTAAATTACTAAAATACAAATATGGAGCGACTTACGTCAAACCTTAAAAATAAACAGTGTATTGAAGTAAGACCCTAATAATACCTCGCGTCGCACCGAAAAGCACGGAAATCGTCAGTCGTCGATAATTCGCGCTCTGTTCAAACTCGCTTAACACTCCGGCTAATGAGCACGTGTGCGCGCGTGGCGTACACGGAACGAGGCTTGTGGCCGCGCTAAGCCGAGGCAGCGCAGCATCTGGCGGAGGCTCTTTAATTTTCGTCGCCCTTTAGATAAACTAGCCTGGATAACGGCGGGCTTTGTGCTCGCCGAGAAGATCTTTCTTTTTTGTCAAATTGGAGGGAACGATAACGAATAAGGGACTTCTGTTTTCGAGCGCGGGCACTTTAACCGACAGCTGACTGATTGTACGTTGGGCTGTTTTGCTATTGTTTTCGGAGATGAAGAGTTGTTTTGTGTATTCATAGATTACGATGCTCTGAAGGGACAACTAGTGTAATTAGAATGTTGTATCTCTGCTTGAATTTCGGAAATATAAAAAATATATAACTAAAGTCAAATAAAAATTACATTTATCGAAACTGCATTACAGTAAAAAGAAAAATATTAGGCAATTTAAAATTAATTATTATTTTGAATTTAATAAGCAATCTAAAGAATTCAACATCTAAAGAATGCACCACTCAACGATTTAAAAATAAATTCCGAACAAAGTGGTCGAGACGACGCATTAAGATCCCGGCACAAAGCGCCGCAACCGCGCTCTAAACGAAGCGTCCTCGAGCCCCAAAAGATCGTCGCGCGCGCGTGTCTTCAGCGCCCTTGATTTCCTAAAAGCCGGCGGCGCGCAGCGAGCTGCTTACGGCCGCGAAAAGCCGGCGGCGCGGCGGCGATGCACATATAACGCATGGGGGAAGGAAGAAGAAGCTGCACGCTTGCAACGGGGGGGAGCGGCGACGAAAAGGGAGTGTCTCTCTTCTCTCCTTGTTCTTCTCCACAGCCGGCCGCTCTCGTTCGCTCTCCCTTCCCCCGTTCACCGGCCGCGGATCGATCCCCTCGCGCTGCCGCCGAGCGAGAGAGAGAGAGAGAGAGACACGCGCTCCCGACTCCAGTCTGGTCCAGGACGTCGCTCTCGATGCGCGCTCCGACGGCGCGCCGCGACGCCGGGGGGTAAGGCGGACACCTCGTGTTCGCCCTCGATTCGGGCTTCGGGATTTACTGTGCACGAGAGCCGATCGAAATTTTTGGCCTTTGTTTGGTGCGTGTGTGACGTATAGTGTCGGCTTCGGCAGATGCGGGCCGATGGAAGGGATATTGGGATTGAATGGAGCCTGCTCGATGAGAACTCCTGGAAAGAGTGGTTATGTGACTGTGTGATCTACTAGTTTTTTTTTTTATTTTATACTTATACCAAAGTGATGTGAATGTATTTCTAGTCGAAGGGGCATTACTTATTGTGCTGTTGTAGATTTTTGAGAATTTTTCCAATTTTTATAACTATTTTGTAATGTAAGATTCCGTAAGGTTGAAGTTTAAAATGCCTAAGCAATTATTTAAGCTATTGTATCAACAAATAATATTTATAAATAGATGTTAAGACGTCATCCAAGAATTAAAAATATTTATGACAAGTTCCAAAAGTTAGATGAATATGTAAAACAGCCTTACAACAAAATTCTTCTGAACCATAATCTTCAAGACTGTAACATAAAGACTAAATGCAGCATTTAGTGCCATTGTAATTTATCGAGCAAAATATTTCAAGTTTATACAGAGGATAAAAGCACATAATACAAGATATCCACTCAATCCGCAAAATTTCAACTCGACATTACCTCTCCCAGCTAAGATAAATCCCGGAATCAAAAGCAGAAGAAACCGATAAACAACGAAAGTGCCAAAGCAATTCAGATATACACAAATATCTCCCCTATAGCCCACGCAAGATTCCCCGAGCTGACGACAGCGAGCAGCCGGCTTTTGGCGAGAGACTTGCCAGAGGTCCGGGACTGACGATAGTCAGTATAGCGGCTCTCGTCGATTCGCCGGCGATGCTATTTTAAAAGCGCGTAAACCGCGTGAGAAAATAAGCGCGCGCTCGCGCGCGTTTTCGCCAGTGAAACTGAGGAGGAGACCACGGCTCGGTAACGAACGCACGCAGACCAGTGTTTACGCCGCAGCGTCCATGTGCGGGCGTCCCGAACGCGGACGGCTTGCGAGGGCTTCCCAGAAAATTGATTATCGCGCCGGTGCAGCGACGGTGCTGCCGATCTCGCGAGCTGACTGCGCTGCAACATGTGTACCCCCGAGGAGATCAGGGTAAGCATTCGACGAGCGGCACGCGCTGCATCTGCAGCTCGTATATATACGTACCCGCTGCTTTGCGCCCGTATATTTTCGAATGAAGGGTTCGAGTTCTTTTGCTTAAGATTTAAAATTTAAAGTTGATAGGTATATGTAAAGGTGCGCAAAGATGTTCGGATAAAATATTTTTTACTTTTTTTTTTAATAAAGAAATAATTTGTTTAAGTTATTTGAGTGTTATAATTTTGCAAACGTAATAGCTAAATTGAATATGTTGGTAACGTAATTAAAAAATTTAAATTAATGAAAGTAAAAGTTTTTCATGTCGAAGAGTCGTCAAATAGTCTTATCAATGGGACTTCATTTGGCAGCTGCTATAGACATGACATCATCTTCTTTACGGCCTTTGACCGACACTCTCGACTCAGACCTATATTCCTCTTTATTCCTAACCTTGTGACATCATTCGCAACGACCTATTTCTTTTTCTTTTGTTGATTAGGAGTTCTGTTATCAGTGTGGTACCAGTTTTTATATATGCAGAACGAACTTAAAAAAATATTACGCAAGCACTTCTCTAATTATGTAAAAAATTTGTGTACTAAAAACGTATCTTTTTCATAATAAAGTATTTTTGAAAACTACAATACTATATACGTCAATCTCAGAGGAATATATTATTCACAGTTATAAAAAAGCTCATCAGTTTATAAACATTTTTTAACGTATAATTTATTAAAGTATAATTTCAATTTCAAATATAACAACATATTTTAGAATGTTCTGTTGAATCATTGCTGTTGAATTCTAATTTTACAAAATCTTTTTCAATATGACGAACGCAGTCTGAGTTTTGTGCATGTGTCCGTGTTCTGTATAAATAATTAAAATAAAATAAATAATGTTTTAAAGAAATGTTTGTTATTATGCTACTAATACTACTACTAAAACATTTACTATTTAAATCTGTACTTTATACCCTTTCATGAACTTCAGGAAATCAAGAAACCGTCTATCTCTCAGTGCTTTGAGCAATCAACTTGAACAGTCCTACTCAAGACTAACGTTCCGTTAAAACTGAAGGGCACGAACTACATAACTAAAATATATATACCAAAAAACATCTGGGTCAAGCTGAGTCAACACAGCCTATTTCTTGCGCACCCACCTAAATACAATTCGATAAAACTAAAATTATTTTAAAACTTTAATCCTACTCATTATTATAAACTGTATCTTGACGTTCTCAGCTAAAATATAAAAAAAAAACTGACACTGATTAGCAACTCGCGAAAGACGATGCCACTCCACCCCTTTCCGTTCAAACGTATAATATAACCAACGAATTAACACTTTTCCCGCCTTTTCGTGTTTCACAAGTGCCGTCGTTAGATAATAGAACGCGCGCGGCGCGAAAGTCGAAACTTCTTCTGCTATCCGTCAGTCATCACGAGCAGCGCCTCCTTTCTTCATTTCATTTTTTGCCTTCTAAACAAAAGACTGCGACAGAACCGGAGAAACTATACACACGCGGTGCGTCGTCAATGTCAGCGCGGCGCTGGAGGAAACTATATAAGAAAAAGAGTTTTTCAAGTTCGAGCCATGAATTTCGGATGCGTGTGCCCGGTCTTTTTCCTCGGATTCGTATCGTCTCTGTGTATACATTAGAACGAGCGAGCGGCGCTAAAAATACCGATGAAACGTAAACACGTGCGAAGGAACCTTGGTCCAGTAAATTTTGGAGCTGAACGTTTTTTTGTGGCGAAGGAGTTTCTCGGTGGTAATCGAGGGTGAATAGTTGGTGGCTTTTTAGAGAGCTGATGATTGATCGCGATCGCGAGGGTGGCGTAGAATGTGAAAAGGAAGTTTGTTACTACTTTGAAAGCTGTCTTTTGTTTATAAAGATGACGAAGAAAATGATGTGAAGATTTTTAGAAATTCTTTTGTTTATGCCTACTGTTAGTGTTTAAATTTATATCAGGAAATTGGCTTTGGAAGATATTCTATTCATTTCTGTCATTTAAAACTAGCGGAAAGTGCAAATTATAGGTGACTGAACGCTCGTACTTGAATTTGTGCCAGAAATCAATGACTTTTAATGAGTTTCTAATCTATTCTGCGGTAAAAGTCATTGTAAGTTTAAAGGGATTTTATAAGTGAGTTTATTGCTTAATATTAAATTCAAATAAGAGTTATAATTTAAATAAACATAGTATATGAATTATATATATAATATTATTACATGTAAATCCTCACAAACATTTTCTGGTTGTTGGTAAACATAAAAATACATGAGTACATTTTTTATTAATTAATAATTAAAAAACAATATAACTAAGAACAAGATTAATAATACTAACGAAATAATGAGCAATTTAAAAAGGCTAAGAAAGGTTATATAACGAACCATTAATTTTTTTCTAACTAAAAAATTAAGTTTCGTCAGGAATACACTATTCTATATAAAACATACCTTTTAATGTAAAAATTCAATTAAAATTCTGGGTAAGTATTAAGTATTCATCAAGCAAAATTTATATGTATTTATGCGCGGTCATCAAGTTTGCCAATGAATTCCTCATAGAACGTAAATGCCATACCCCATCTTGATAAATACAATCCCACTTCCAGCAGTTAAAAACCTCATTGCAATCTAGCACAGCAATCTGCCAGGCTAATTTTCACCCCATTTGAAATTAACGGCGGCTAAACTGACTGCAGGTCTGCGAGGACACGCTGGCAGAGCACAAGGAGCGCTTAGCGGAGCTACGCGGTCTCGTGGCGCAAATCGCATCGGACGTTGGTCTGGACGCGGGCGGCCCGCTGCAGAGTGACGTCGAGGCCCTGGGCCGACGACTCGAGGATGTTAGAGAGACCCTGTCGACTTTGGCCGACACAGCGGACGCACGGGCCCTCAACCAGGAACTCGCCCGCGACGATTTATGCCAGACTAAAAACTTCCTCGAATCTGTGCAGCAGGTGAGATATATCTTGTTTTTCTCCTCAGTTGGAAAATTACGGGTCGTTTTTTTTTCTTGCTAATTAATGTAACGAGTGTTTTCACAATGCAACTATTAGATTCAGAGTATTAGTTGGAGGAGGCCTTGTAAAAAACGTACGTTACTTTCATAAGTAGCTGAAAAAATTTTTTTTCTAATATTCTGTTTATACGCAACAATATTTTTATAAATAGATATTTAATAGCTTCGTATTCTGCATTTCAGACTGCGACGTTGTGAATAAATTACAAACGTTAAAATTCCTCTTCCTACACACTACACGATATTTCAAACGTTTATAAGCATAATTTGCAAACAATGAATATTATTTATTAGTAGTTGAAAGTTAACTTTTCTTTGGCGCATTGCAAACTGCGTAAGTTTCGAGTAGTCCAAACTCTCATTTTTCTGCCTAACAAAAACCGACAACCGTTTTCGTTGCTTCGCGGCAAAGCAATAAAAATGCCACCACCGCCGCCTTCACCTTGCCTGCCATTCAGCGGCGCGAAGAAAGTGATTGAGAAAGCTCTAGCCCTCCCATCATCCTCAAGGACGTCTCGCTTAAATATGATTGTTTCCGCCTCTGGCGTTGGCTTATGTAGACGGGCTCGTCCGGAGGCTCGTCCACAACTACAGACGCGCGCTCGCACGTGCTCGATGCAAGAGAGCGGCTCGCGGTGCTTGGCACAACTCAATCATCGCGCATACTAGAACGCAAGTGCAGACTGCACACGCGCTTATATTTTAATTGTAGTTGCCGAAACAATTTCGTTATGTCAAGGTCGCGGCAGAGGCGCCGCCCGGGCCTTACGCCCCTGCGGCGTTATTGCATCGGTCACGAAATCCGCAACAGCTACTCTCTCCGTACTCTCTGCCTCCCTCTAGAGCTCTGAATGAGGCTCGTGTGTGGACTGGAAGTTTAGCGAATGTTAGCCCTCTACCCCTTTCTCTTTCTGTTTCTCTAAGTGCAGCTTTGTACGCGTTCTTGAATTCGCGAGAGCCCCGACGGGGGCTGGAATTTACGACGATCGTTGCGCAGCAGCCTCGTGATCGAGCGATAACGAACTTCTTCTTGTTTGGCATTGTCTTCATTTCGAGGCGTGTGCGGGAATTTGAAAAAGTTACCTTTTGGCATTGATCCACTGCACTTTTTACTTTTTGTGCCACTTATTTTCACGTTTGGAATTAAAGTAATTATATACTTTCTGCCTGATGAAAAAGACTAGATTGTAAACTTTATTTGAATACAATTTTCGCAGCCCTTATTATTGTTTGACTACTTTATTTTCTAATTAATCTAAAAGTTCCTTTTAATTAGGAAGGGAAAATTAACAAAACTTTTTACATTCGTCCTATCCACCCAATGATCTAGCAGTCTTTCTAATTTTCTTTACACCAATAAATTAATCTTGTTCTTGCAGAGTATAACAACAGTAAACCAGGGCGAGACGAACGAGCAGCTGACGTTCCTACGCAATCATTTGCTCGCCCTGACGCGCACAGAACCGCAGCTTCAGTCCATCAAGGATCGGGCCCTTGAGCTGACTCCGAACCGCGAGCCGTCGATCGTCGAAGTTCTTCAACTCTGGCAACGAGTCTTCCGCGAGACCTTCCAGCAATATCACCGTCTTTCCGCTCGTCTCGTCCGTTCTCAAGACGTCGCGGCTGCTCTTCGTCTCTGGCAAGAGTACTTGGGCCACGTGCAGGAGTTCCTGTCTACCAACGTGCCTGGCGACTACAACGGCCTTTCGGAACACCGCAATCTCTGCGAGGTGCACAAAAATCTGCTGATCGATCAGCAGAACCTCATCCAAATGGTGCGCACGGAAGAGAGCCGGGGCGATCTCTCGGTTAACGAACAGTTCAACGCTCTGACGAACTTGCACAATGAGAGCCTGTCTCGAATTATGGAAAGGCATGCCTCTGTTAGGGACAGACTCGCAGCCTGGGAAAGATATAGGATAGACCAAAGTAAACTGCTGTCTTGGCTGAAAGATATCGATAGAGATAGAGGCAGGCTGCAGTTGCGTTTCATCCACGTCCGCAGAATTGATAAGATTTTGCAAAGGATCGAGGCTCTAGTGGAAAGGCTACCGAGCGGAGAGCTGCAGGCCGAGGCTTTGCAGAAACAACAAGAAACGTTGCTATCCAACTGCGACGAAGCCCTAGCAGTTTCCGTGAGGATGGAACACGCTGCCAGCGCCCAAAGAATATCCAATATCAAAGCCAGCTTAGAGACCTGGAAGGACTTTATTCTGAGGATTAAGCAGCTTAATGAAAAGCATGCTGAGCAGACTGCCAAAATCACAGCTATCTTCCAGGAGACGAATCAAGTGATAAATAACGTCTCCAAATCTAGTCCAGGTAGTTTGGCGGAAACGAGAAAACTTATGGATACGCTGCAACAACAAAAAGCCAAACTTGTCGCTTGCACGACAGATCTCGAGGCGCTCGGAGTCACTACTGAACAGCTCAGGGAATGCCTCAGCCCATCAGACATGAAATCCCTGAACCAGCAGAGTTTCCTTCTCTGGCAACAGCATGGCGATCTCGAACATCAGCTAGCGTTGCTATCTTACAAACTTGGAGAGCGGTGCAGTCTCCATTCGAGGTGGGAGAGTAGGTCGTCCAGGCTGCTGGTTTGGATACAAGACAACGAAGACAGAATTCAAAATTGTGACACTGCCGACCTTGACGAACCTGAGGAGGCTTTGAAGCGCCTGGAGTGCGAAGTGCAGGCGGAAATGGCTTTAAAACAGCGTGAATTGGAATGGGTCCAAAATAATGGACTGGAACTGATGAGTATAGCTGAGCCGATCGAAAAGGCAAGGATAGAGAAGATCCTGGATGAGGTTAACGAAAGATGGAATGGCTTGCTCACAGCTGGCAAAGCTCGGGCGAATAAGATCGTTGATTTGATGCAGACGATGAATAACTTGCAGAAGAGACTCACCGAAATTAGAGCTTGGCTCGTTACCGTAGAAACACAGCTATCGGAACCTTACACTATAGAGTCTTCCAGTCCATCGACGATAGACAAAAAGCTACAAGATCACGAACAACTGCAGAAAACCATCGAAAGTGAGAGCGGTAATGTCGGTGAAGTTCTGAACCTTTGCGAAATATTGTTAGGTGACTGTGATGCCTGGAAAGCGTCTTTTAACACCGAAGCAATTAGGACCGGAATGGAGGGTCTAGAACGAAGGTGGAAAAGTACTTGTGTCAAGTCGTCAGAGCGAAAAAGAAAAATTATTTTAACAGGCAAACTCCTTACTGAGCTCGAAACCGTAATGGCAGAGCACAAGAAGTGGCTGATAAAGGTTGAAAAGGAACTAGGAGAGTTGGAAAAGAGTTTGAACGATTTATCAAAGGATAATACAGAGAAAACTATGGAACAAGCCCAAAGGATTTTAGAGGATATTAAAGCTCATGATCCGGCTTTGCAAATACTCGAACAATGCTACAGTCGATTGGCTAAGGGAGGATTAGAACCAGACAATCTGAGAGCCTTGACTTCGCAAACGCGACAATTATTAGACAGGTAATTTTTAATGCATCCATTTTTTTTAAATTTTTTATTATTTTCTCTAAATAAATGTATTGAAATTAGTATTTAAAAAAAATTGTAAAAAAAAATATAAAAATTAATGTACGTTTTTCAGATGGCATGAGCTGACGCCAAAAGTCAATACAATCATAGCTGCCTTACAAAAGGACCAAAAGACTTACCGTGAATTCATCTCTGCTCACGGCGCCGCAGTAATTGGTCTAACACAAGTCGACGTCATGCTTACGCAAGTTCAACATCTCTCCAGCGCCGACCAAACAGACTCCCCGCGTCGCCGGCTTCAACAACTCTCGGACATCGACGCCGAGCTTGATAAGCAAAACGCAACTCTGCGCCGAGCAGATGAGTTAGCGTTACAGGTGATGCACGAAAGCAATCCCACAGACGTAGCGAGCGTGCAGGAACTCGTTGACGAGTATCAGCTGCTGTGGAAGAACATCAAGGAGCGAGTAGATAACTTGCGCCTCAAAATTGAATCGCAGGAGAAGCTCCGCGAAGTCGACGAGGCCGTTCAGGTCGAAACACTTAAGTTTGAGAGGGACACTGCAGTGCAAGTCGATACTTTGCCCAAGTTAACGAGGATGACGTCCTTTGACGCTTATCTGATTGAATTGGAATCGGCGATCAGCGAATGCAGAGTTGCGCTGGACGCGCTCGAAACTGCTGTTCTGCCAGAACCCATTTCTGGCACTGGACTCTCTACAGCTGCGCGCGCTATTGTAAGTTATAAATTAATTTTTTTTTTTTTTTTTTTTTTTACTTTTTCGTTACTTATGTGAAACAATGAAATTTATTATTGTTTGTAGGCTAAATTAATTGGAAGCTGCCAATCGACAATAGAATTAGTGAAACATTTACATAATCTTTTATCCGAAGAAGAAAAACTCGCTAAAGCGGCAGAAGTTGCAGAACTTGCTGCTCGCTTTGATGATCTATTGAAACGTGCGCGAGCTCGAGAACAACAAATTCGTGAACTAAAGTAAGTATTGTCAATGCTTAGAGATTATGGTTTTGTCTTAATTCTTTCCTATTATTTACTATATCTACTACGTTACTTTCGCTAAACAAATTTTCTCAATCATTTAATCAAATAAACCCTAACTACTGCGCATTCGCTTTAAAATGTTATATGTATCTTTTGTTAATTCCTGTTAGGTCATGTTACAAATTTAATGTCAAATAATATTTGATATCCTATAATAAACCAGTAAATAATATATTTTTTTTAAATATTGTAAGTTCCTTGTAACTAAGCTAATGACAGTCCAACTAACACATTTATGTTCGAACCCCTGCAGGTCCCCTTTGGCTGGTGCTTATTGCTTCCATTGCGAACAGTGAGTGTAGAGCTTCTTAGCTACCATTAGTATTTAAATTTAATAGCAAAAAGCTTTTTATTTATTAAAATAGTGGGTAAATATCAAAGTTTCGAATGATCTTACAAGTACCTATTATGTTATTTATTTTCTTAATTTATTTCCACTTCTTCTTATTCTGTTTAGCGCAAATATTTCTTTTGTATGCAATTGAAGTTCAAATTTTATTTTTGTTACTGAAGTATATTTATATTTTTATGATATCAGTATTTTAATCGTTTATCATTGACAATAAACGACGTTCATGTTCATTTTTAGTCAAAAAAACAAAATACTTTTTATAGCTATATTTTTGAAGCAAGAAATACTGCAAATATACTAGTTATTTTTAAATCTACTAATTTTTTAAATAACTTAAAAGGTGAATTGATTTGTTTTGTATAGTACGCATGTATGGATTGAATGGTGTCGGTAAGTGGGATACAAAGTGAAATGTTTTTTAAATAAATGTTTAATTTTTTACATAGTTAGAATTTATAGAAAGAATACAATATTATTTACATTATCCATCAAAACATTGATCATTTCTTGAGACTTTGATAATCATCCAACTCACCTTCCAAAAGCTTTCCTATCTAACTCAGCATTTCATCCAATTCTTAGCGATGGCGGCAGACTGACCTGTCCTCTGTGCTCTCACCGCAATTGGGCACAACTGGATAACGATCTTTGGCGACTAGAAAAGTGGCTAGAGTTCGCCGAGGGTACTCAGAGCGAACAAACTTCGGCGCCCTCGAAAATTGAGGAACTCGAGGACGTAGTCCAAGACCACCATGAGTTCTTGCTCGACCTTGACAGCCATAAGAGCATCGTCGTCAGTTTAAATATTGTCGGCGCTCATTTGGCTGACCACACAGAGGACGTCGAGCGCGCGAACGAGCTCAGAGACAGACTGGCCTGTGCCAATGTGAGATGGGACAAGGTCTGCCAAGCGGCCTCCAAATGGCAAGACGCGCTGCAGGCTGCCCTTATGGGCAACCAACAGTTCCATCGGATTATTGAGGAATTGCTGGCTTGGCTTCAGAAGACCGAACAAAACATCAGAGCTAGCGAACCTATCGATTTGACTGAAGGCCCTGAGATTTTAAGAAGCAAATATGATAAATTCAAGTAAGGCTCATTCCGTATCTTACGAAAATTCTTTAGAATAAAGAGAAAACTAATAACATTAATGCTTTTAAGTTTAATTTGTGGTCTATAAAGATAAAAATAGCTAAAATAAAAAAAAGTGAATTATTTAAATCATTTGCGCGATAAAAACCAAATATAATTTCCTGAAAATTACGTATTGCATATATTTACTATAATTACATTTGGCACTTAAACACTTCACCACTTAATTTCTTTATTAATTGCCCCAAGTAAGGAAAATTACGAGAATTAAATCTAACAACTTCTTTGAATTTATTTCTTCAGAGAACAGCAAGCAGACCTGGAAAGATGCGAACCGCGTGTATTATCACTCCAAGAGGCTGCGAATCATCTGCTTGACGAGCACGCCGAGACTCGTGAGAGATTACAAGAACTCAGGCTCAGATTACAATCCCTAAGAAGACTCACGAGCATGTACGCCTTAAAATTAGGCTCGGCCCTCGGTCTCGATCCTCGAGATGTTGGATTAGCGGCCACGTCTACTTCGCTGGCTGTGCTCTCTCGAGATGTAAGTCATTGCTCGATAACGATTCACGTAATATCTATTACGAGAATACACTTTATTATCGATACAGGTCGTCTTATAATTGACAGTGGAGATTTGCTCGATGTTGAAGAAACTTATGATTAAGCGATATAAGCACAGCTATAAATATTGTAGAAATCGAGGGATTTGAGTATCAGTAATTTAGCTTTTAAAAGTAATGTTGAGAACCATATTTTTGTAGATTAGAGTATTTTAGATATTTTAGTTTTTACTAGCTGCAGTGAATTCCGGAATAATTCACTGCTGAAAATTTGCACTTAATGCTTAAAGATATGAACTGAAACAACAAATTTTTTATAATTTTTAATAAACTGAAGACTCAATACCCTTAACTGAGGCGTAAGATAAATTAAAAAGTATTGTATTCACAAAAATTGCACTGAGAGCACGTCTTCAAAATGGAATTCGATTCCAATGTATTCTGTACTTATCTGCATAGTATTCACCTGCACAGTATCTTATTCTTTGTGTTCTTGTTTTGTTAAATTGTAGCTACTCGACGAAGCCGCCTCTGGAACCTCTCAAGTCCACGGCACAAACACAGAGTACGTTTTCCTTTCCCTGTATTATCCAAGTATTTCAACTGACTATTTATTTCTTTTAATTATAAGAGCTCAAAGCTTCACAATTAAATATTATTTTTTCTTGTTAAAATTGATTTTAATTATTTTTGATTATGTTTATTATAATTTTTACAAGCTTCCTTAAATGTTGAAATTGCAAATCTAATTTATATTCATTTCAATTTAAATTTTGCTTTTGTTATAAACCGTAATTTTTAACTTTAAACATGTTACGAAGATTAATCAATTTTTATCTTCTGTTAAATAAATGTTACAGTGCTGACGATGGAGATCAAACAGTGTTAGCGCGAGGATACCATTTCATCGGAAGAGTGCTGCGAGCGTCCCTCCCCATACAAGCGCTAATGCTGTTGTTACTTGGAGCTGCCTCCTTAGTACCTTCAGCCGAGGAGGACTACAGCTGCATGCTCTCTAATAATCTCGCAAGAAGTTTTACACCCCTTATCCAATATCCGAATGGACCGCCACCACTGTAAAAGGAAACATTAAACTGCGACGTAGTAATTCGTTCATTCATACGACGAAGTAAAAATAAGTTAAAGTACTGAAGAGGCATTATTATTCGACTGTCGTTAAGACGTAATTATGTACGCGGGGAAAGATTTATTGTAAAAAAAAGGCGAGAAAGGATAATATTTTTTAATGATAGAAACGTCGGTATTTGTCAAGTGATATAATAACACTCTCATTTTCCATGGGAAAATTTGTATATATGAAAAAAATGATATACTATGGACCAAGAGAAACTTAATGTCGAGAATATTTAATTGTGTTTAATTTATTATTGTTTGTATATGAGATGATTGTTGTGCAATATATGCAAGAAATACTTATAAAACCGAGGAGTTGTACAGATATAACATAACGAAATGGAATGAGCATAATTTTTCTCTTTTTGTAGTTTAATGAAAGTTTTGCGATCGACGATAGTCGTAGAAATGCACGTTATCTTGGTAAGGCGATTTTGCAAAAAAAAAACAAGGCTGATATACCTTTTTAAAAAATGACCTAGAAGCCAGTAAAAAATACTCCCATGATCAAGTTTCGTCATTCATGACTGTAATAACGTTGAGCGATCTCGGACAGATCTTTTTTAAGAATCGTAATTTATAATTCTGTGAAATCTATAACGAATATGCGATACGTTATCAGAGATTTTTATTGTCAAATTTCTTACTTTGTCAAAAAAAAAAAAAAAAAAAATTTGTTAAGGATCTAATCAAATTTAAGATTAGGTTAAAATAAGTGGTGAGTTGATAAAAAAGGTGCTATTCCACTTGCAATTGTCCTACTATTCTAATGTTACGCGGTTTCGCTAACACTTTGTACAATGTGTCTTACGTGCGAGAAATTTATCACGAAAACGAAAAATGCTGTTTTTAACAGCGGCGAATCAAAACGCACAGATCAATCGAATCTAATCATTGCAATGTAGCGGACGACTTACTTATGAGCCTACTTTGCTAGCTCGTTAGTTACGCTTCCTAATTCACGAGTTCGCTAATTGCATGTTGAGCTTAATTATGTATTTTTATAAAAAAATGGAGCCTTAGAGTTGGTAAATAAAATTATATGGTATGATTTATGAATAAGGAAACTATTCAGAACAAATACAGTCGTTTAAAAATAAAATGTCTCTTGTTTTATATTTACCTTCTTGCATACATATAAAAATCCAATTAATCTAGTCATAAAAATTAAAAATATTTTATTCATTCATATCAAACTCTGTACAGTCTTAGCTTATCATTAACAGTTACGTGAAATATACAAATTGCTTGATCCAAAATATTCGCTGCATCGAAAATATGTATAATTATTTCTGTCAATCCTCATAATTTTTTTAATTCCTCTAGTTGTTCATTATACTCGAGGTATAATCTTTGCCACCGCAGATGTGAGGCAAGGATTTTTAAAATATCTTCCAAAAGCTTATGCTTTTTATGACCCTAAAGAGAAAAAAATTTTATACAAATTTTATTTAATATTAATTCATAAAAAAATTTCATAAAATTCATACCAATATCATAGGATCCCAGTTACTCTTACTGGCAGTGCAGTGACTTGGGCCTAAAAGTTCATCCATAATTATCCTTAATCGATTTTCCAGTTCATCTAAAATGTAAATTAATTATTAATCGTATAAAAAGTAAATAAACTAATTATTAACAGAATGTTATTTCATTAAAAATAACTATACCATGTGTGCACAAAAATGTTACGAAAGCCATCAACCAATGGACGTATTCTTGAGCACTTCCGAGAGCTTTGGAAGCCAGAACTTGTTGTTCTAAATAGGACATAATGCATGGTACACTGTGAGGCATCCTTAAAGGTGGTATCATACCAGCCATCCGGTTTAGCCCTTCTTGAAGCATAGCAAGCGGACCTTTCGGTACACGACCTCCCATGCCTGTAGTATTCCAAGCATTTACCGCTGACCATCGCCATACTGGATCATGACTATCGCCAATTAACAGCCACGTACCTTCAAAAATTAATAATTTCAGAATTGTTTTGTTTAAATTTCTATACAAGACAATTATTTTAAATGTTTCTTTTTTATGCAAAGTAAATTTAACTGCTGAATTAAGATTTTATTTTGTTTACAAAAGTACTAGTAGAATGTAAACATAAATTATCTTACCCATTTCTTTATGGAAAATGTAAGCCCTAGCATTTGTAAACGCTAAATGTGGCATGCCATTATAAAGTGTACAGGATAATATAGATATTCCTGGAGTAACCAAGTGACCAGCGGATGTAGAAACCACAAGTCGGCAAGTGTTATTTGCTATTTCCCACACCCGAACATCTCCATAACATGAAATAACCATTACCTAAAATTTATTATAAAATTTTTAAATTTACTTTGTTGTACCTTAATAATAATAAGAAATGAAAATTATTTATTTAAATGCTTACCATGCTGCCAGCAGCATGTAATTTTGCTATAGGCGATGGCGGAGCAAATGGTGGAGCCGCTCGAGCTCCTTTTGAGGTATAAAATATATGTACACTTCCATCTTCTAAAGACACAGCTACGATAGAGGGCGAGGTAGCTAAAGCTGTAGCACTGTAACCCAAATAATGATCCCAAAGAGGTTCTGTACTTGTTCCTTGAAACAATTGTAAATGCGACAAGTTTTGATTGTTTGTTATTGTGACAGCATAGTGTCCAACTTGATGGGATATATTACTGCTGGGTTTAAGCGGTGGAAACAAAACGGCACTGCCGCTTCTTTCCACAGGAGCTTTGGTCTTTTTATTCGGGAATAGATTGTTAGTTTTCTGGGAACTTGGATCTTTACGTTTTAAAGTAACTACTGGTGTTTCTGTTACACTCATGGCATTGGAATTAATGGTAGAACTAACATTTGGCTGTACAACTTCATTACGTTTCTCAATAACTATAGAACTTTTTGTTTGTGAACTACTAGAGAATGAAGAAGGAGAAGGCGCATTAGGAACTGCTTTACTTGGCCCACTCTCCCTGAAATACAAAAATTCACGATTTAAATTGATTGCAAGCTTAATATTAAAACTTTTGCAAATAAGAGTATAAATTATTAACTAACATTGTTTCTGGAGGTGCAGGTATAAACATTGGTGTAATTCTTCTTTTACCATCAGAAGTTCTTGTTTCAATTTGTTTATTAATGGGCGCTTTCACTGGCGTCGTTGGTGTTGAATTTGTAATTTGCACACAATTTGAATTAGTTTGAGTAGATACTGGTTCTGTACTTGCAGGTGCAGAAGGAGGAGGAGGAGGTTTTGACGTCTTAAGAAGATCAGGTGCTTCCATAATTGTGCACATGCCTCCCTTAGTTAATTTTCCATACAATCGCTCTTGAATATTGAGCTAACAAGATGCATAAAAAGTAAAAAATTAATTTAAATACTAATAGAATAAAATAAAGTTTAATAATTTATATTTTTGTACTTGTTGTGCAGTATCCAGTGGCTGGCCTAATTCTTGCTCCGTAAATTCTATAAAAACAGTTGTTCCATCTTTAGAACATGCACATAAACACATTCCACAAGTGGACCAAGTAATGTCTAATATTGAAGATACAAATAGTTCATGAATAACAACCACAGGACGCTTTAAACAAGTTGACCACACTGAAAGAGACCGATCACGAGAGCCTATTGCCACACAACAAAATTGTACTGGTTTATTTACTCCACTTGTCTTTTTTTGTAAAATATTTCCATTAAATCTCTGAAAAATAAATTTAATATCATTCCTTTATTGAAATTTATTGTAATAATTTCGTTAAATATCTACATATATTTTGTTTTGTTGCAAATTTTCATCTTTTCTATTGTGTTTCAAAGAAATTCTTTACATTATTAAAAAGGAAAAAGGTTTATGTTTACTAGTATGACTGTTTTTTACTAAATTTTAAAACATTGTGTTTCAACACTATTTAAGAGTGCAAGATCGATCTTTGCCACTGAAACATTCCAAAATTTTCTAGCAATATTTCCCAAAAATTCAAATTAACAGGGAATAAATATCTATCATATTTAATATTTATTAATATTCTAGCCCACTGTAATACTTACAACACATGTGACTGCTTTTCGATGACCAACATAATCTTTATCCTGCTTCCAACCATCTCTTTCAATAATTTGAGCAGTTGGTCCACCACCATTCATAGCATGGGCAGACACTAAATACTGACCATCTGGACTCCAAGAAAGTCTAAGAACATGAGTTGTACCTCCACATTCTTCAAAAGGCTCAGTAATTAAAGCTTCTTGACCCCAATCTGTTGTTCTCCATACTCGTAAGGTTTTATCATCTGACTGTGTTGCTAAGTATTTTCCCACAGGATCCCAGGTTACACCTTTTACCAATCCAGTGTGTCCTTTTAAGACTGCTACAATGGATTGTTTTGATGTATCCCATACTATTACAGAATTATCAACTGAAGCTGAGGCTAACCATGGAGTATGAGGTGCCCAAGCGAGATCCAAAATATCACCTTCATGAGAACGTAGAGTTGCAATACATCTCCATGTTTCTACTCCAGTTTTACCTCCAAACAAAGTACTACCTCCTACTCCAACAACTAATCTCCAAATCATAATCAATTTGTCATCACCGCCAGATGCTAATAAACCAGAGCTGGCCCATCGAACACAATTTACACAGGCTGAAAAATGTTTTATTATAATTATGAACATTTAATTCTAAAATATATTTATAATAATTTTTAGATATTAAATTTCAATCAAAACTTTTACGTGTTAAAATTTATGAATATTCATTAAAAATTTATTAAAAAAAATTTTTATAAAAAATAAGAAAAATATTTATATTAAAAAATGTTATTTTCATTTTAGATATTAAAAAATGCTAAACTAAATTTTTTAACTACTCAGTTATTTTAAAATATTACCAAGATGGTTATCCAGCTGGCATAACATTTTTGGAATGTTTGGATTGGCTTCTGCTGCTTCATTCAATACTGGTTCCATATTCCAAATCACTACCCTACCTGAATCCCCACCTGTAGAAAAGAATAAACAAATTATTTCATCAAATAATTTAAAAATGATACTACACAAGAAAATTATGTTTTTACCTTGCCCTCCGGTGGCAAACCTCTTGCCATCCGGATGAATGTCCACAGAAAATATTGGAGATCCTGCAGAAATAAGATAGAAATATTAAATAAACATTGCCCACACCTAGTATAGTAAAAAATAATTTACTAATGATCTTCCCACACTAAACTCAGTTTAAAAACAAAACCAGATAACAGTTGTAAAAATACATAAAAACAGGTTATTACTAACCATCATGAGTAACCCAATTAGGCTTGACGAGTCTCATATTTTATGTACAATTTCCTCAATACTGGGTTAAACAACACCTTCCGCATTAAGCCGATCGGGAAATATTTTGGAGAGTATCATACTGCTAGTATTTCATTCAAAATGTTTTGCGGCATTTCTTGGGGCACAGACACACTGCACACACGAAAACCACGCACCCCGAAAGCGTCACACGACGACGACTCGCGAACTCTGGAGCAATGTTGCCACGCCAAATGCTAAATCCCTCTTTTTAAAGATGCTGGTGGATGTACGTAGGTGTGTTACAGCTCTAGCCACATCCCCGATGTATCATCCATATGTGTACATACGCGTGATAATAATAGTAAATTTTGGCAAATAGCAATGACGTAAATGCTGTTTGAAGAAGCTAAGGATTTTGCAAATAAAAGGAAATTTTTAAAATAAAACAAAAAAATAACATATTAATTGGCAAAGATTAATTTATATAATTAATAGAATTATGTGTAATATATTTTTATGATTTTCCTTGTAATTTAAGATTTTTTCAGAAACAACAATAACCCAAAATTTCTGAATATTTAAATTTACAAGTAATTCTTTACTACAATAGAGAAATATATTTAAAATATTTAAGTATTTAAGTACATAAGGTTCAGAAAAAAGCAGATCTGCTTTATCACTCTACTGAATCTAGTACCAATGTTTAATATACAGAATATAGTGTAAACATACGTAAGGCACAGCTATATTAACATTTTTCTACTTTTTAGAAGCTCTCTTCCAATAATGTATTCATATACACACTTTACTGATTGTTGAAACAAATTAGCATTTGTTTTTTCGTTTATTCAACTTTGGCGCCACATGAAAAACAATTATTTTACATAAATATAAATCTGGCAACGCCGTCGCTTAAAGGATCGCGGCTGTATATTTATAGAATTTGCAGCTCGATTCTTCTGAAATCAAGCTTTGCAATTGGTTCAAAATCCGGTGCAAAGCTCTTCTTTATCCAGTAAAAGATATCGTCCGCTGTAATGAAAATGCTGGGCGTAAAGTAAAAAATTAATATCATAAATCTAATCCAAAGAATATTTTTATTTCTGGACAATCAAATAAACCTGTTTTAAAAGTTGTTTAGTTATTTTTGAAAAAAATATTAATTGCAACTTTAAAGTTTATTATGAAGAGAAAACTAACCTAACTTACAGTGTCACATCATAGAACCTAAATAAATGTTATTAGTGAATGTTATTTTGTCATATTAACTACTGATATTGCTACGTCTATAGAATTGAATGAACTAAAAGTTAAAGTGACAAATAAAAATAAATATTTCTTTAAAATGGTTATATATGGTGTTTACATAGTTTCTAAGTCAGGTGGATTGATTTTTAATCATGACCACAATGTTCCAAAAATTGAAGTGGAAAAGTCGTTCAATTATCCATTAGATATCAAACTTGCTTATGAAAACAAGAAAATAGTAGTATCCTTTGGTCAGAGAGATGGAATAAATGGTAAACTAGTTCTCACTAAGAAATGAAAAAAGCACTATTAATACTTAAAACTTAAATATATCACTTGAAACCTTTTTGTTTTAGTGGGACATGTCCTGACTGCTGTAAATGGCCAACCAGTCAATAGTCGAGAATTGGAAGATGGTAAAGATGTATTTGAAATGTTAGAAAATGCAGAAAACTTTCCTATAACTTTAAAATTTAGTAGATCAAAAATGACTACAAATGAAAAGATTTTCTTAGCTTCAATGTTTTATCCTCTTTTTGCTATTGCAAGTCAGCTAAGTCCAGAACCTCGGTGTTCAGGTATAGAAGTATTAGAGGCTGACACTTTTCGATTATATTGTTATCAAACTTTAACCGGAGTTAAATTTATGATTGTTGCTGAGCCATCTCAACCAGGAATGGAAATTTTATCAAAGAAGGTATATGAGTTGTACGCAGATTATGCATTAAAAAATCCATTTTATTCATTGGAAATGCCAATTCGATGTGAACTTTTTGAAACAAATTTACAAAGTCTTTTAGAAGCAGTAGAAAAATCTGGCATAAGCAATGTGTAATTTAATTTTAATTAATAATAGATCATTGTAAATAAGAAGTCAGTGAACATATGTGAAGAAATTTTATTTTACAAAAATGTATGTATATAACTTGAAATTTATACTTAAGTGTTAAAATAATACAATTTATATTTATAAAAACACTGTAAATACTTTTTACATAAAGAAGAAGTGAAAAATACTTATATTTAGTTTAATATGCAAATGTTTATAAAACATATAAATGCATATCTATAAGTAACTATGATACTAGTGATAATAAATCTATTCTTAATAATCTCATCTACAGATTTTTGTAATATTTTTTTATGGAATTATATTCCAAGCTTTCTTTCCATCTCCATCTCCAATCTAGAGTGATAATAGCCAATTAATATTATCAATTTTTTTTTAACTATAAAGATATTTAATAAACTTTCTTACCTTTTTCGTTAATAGATCAACGCAAGCCATTCGAATACGAGCAGAAGTTGCTGGAGAGTCTAGCCTAAAATATCCATGAATATTCATGTCTGCTCTGTAGGCTTTAATAGCTTCTTTTATTGCAAAAAAAATTGATGATGCTAAAAATAATGGTGGTTCTCCAACAGCCTATAATTTTTAATTTATTAATTCAAGATTTCTCAAAATTAATTTATAATTATAGACATATTTTTACCTTTGATGAATAAACTGCTCTTGGATTTGTAGCACTTTTTAAAAGAGACACATTAAATTCTAAAGGAATGTCTGCAAAGCCAGGTATTTTGTAAACTCCTGGACCGCGACTGAACATAGTTCCTGATGGGGAGTATATCATTTCTTCCATTGTAAATAATCCGTAGCCTTGAATAAAACCACCTTCTACCTGACCAATATCAATAGCAGGATTCAAACTTTCTCCAAGATCCATTACAATATCTGTCCTCAAAACCTTAAAAACAATAAGGAATGATTTATTAAGTAAAATAATTATAATTGCAATTGCAAAAATGCAATGTAATATACCTGATGGTCCCCAGTAAGACAATCAATTTCAACCTCAGCGTATGCAGCACCATATGTGTAATAGTTAAATAATGTTCCTTCATTTTTGGCCCAATTATAAGTTGTGATTCCATCTGTTTTATAAAATCCTGTAGCTGAAAGACTAATTCTATCAAAGTAAGCTTGTTTCACCCAGTCTTCCCACGTTCCTTCAGGATTTGCTTCTATGATGTGCTGAATTCGATTCATTATTTCGTTACATGCACGCTAAAAATGAAAGTTTTAAATATTTTATAATGCAGACTATATATTGTGTTCGTGTCATATTAATTACCATAATAGCCATTCCATTTAAATCTGAACCGGAACTAGCTGCAGTAGCTGAAGTATTTGGGACTTTATCGGTTGCAGTTTCAGCAATGTGAATTTTTTCGGGTTTCACTTTTAAAACTCGACTAGCTACCTATAAATAATAATATTCATGCGGATTAATATGTCATTCTTACGAAAAATTAAGTATTTTATTCTAAGATTAATTTTTTAAATTGAATCAAATACCTGAATCATTTTTGTGTGCAGTCCTTGACCCATTTCAGTACCTCCATGACTTAACAATACCGAACCATCGGTGTAAACGTGAACAAGAGCTCCACCTTGATTCAAAAATAATGCTGTAAAAGCAATTCCAAACTTCGTTGGCACTACGGCATATCCTCTTTTTCTATATCGGTGTTCCCTTGATAAAAAAATAATTTTAATTATTAATAACATTTCATAATGCTGGAATTAAATATTTTTTATCACTTACTTATTGAATTTTTCTATATGTTTTTTGCGTTCCTTAAATTCTGCTAAAGCAAGACACTCGCTCCAACAACGTCTTATTGTACAATTTTCTAATTTTTGATTGTAATGTGTTAAATCTCCCTCTTTATATAAATTCAATTCCGAAAGCTGAAAAACCATGAAGTCATTAAAATTTAAATATAGAATTTCTCGACATATTGTACAATTTTACAATATATACCTCTACAACGTCTCGTCCTAAGTAGTCGGCAACATGACGAATAATGTGTTCAGCAGCAAACATTCCCTGAGGCCCGCCAAAACCTCGGAAAGCAGTATTAGATGGTAAATTGGTTCGACACATGTATCCATAAACCTTTGCAGTGGGTACTTTGTAAGAATTTTCAAAGTGATACATTGCTCGATCCAGTACCTGATTTTAAAATGATGCGTATTTGAAGCAAAATCCTCATTCAGTTAAAAATTAAATAAAAATCTGCTTGTGCGCCATTTTAGATACTTACGGATCCCGATAAGTCTGCAGAATATCCAGCATTATTATAAATGTGAATTTCAATGGCATTGAATAATCCTTCATTAGTAAAGCCTACTTTGTACTTGTACAGGAACGGATGCCTCGTACCGGTCATCATCATATCCTCGTCTCTGTCTAACATACATCTTACCGGTTTTCCCAGCCTAAACAAACATAAAATTAAATATTTTCCAATAAAATCAGTTCAGTTCAGTTCGGACGAACAAAATTCTAAATCTTATACCTGTGAGCTGCGAAAGCGACGGGTAAAGCGACGAGCTGACCACGAGACTCCTTGCCACCGAAGCCGCCGCCGATTCTCTTTACGCGCACATTAATCCTGTTAATGGGTACGCCCAGGACGTGAGCGACGAGCTTCTGGATCTCGCTGGGATGCTGCGTCGAGCAGAAAATCTCAACCTCGTCCTCCTCCCGGGGAATTGCGTAGGAAGCGTTGGTCTCGAGATAGAAGTGCTCTTGGCCGCCCATTCTTACCTCGCCCTCTATTACGTGATCCGACTTTGCGAAGGCAGCTTCCACGTTTCCTTTGGTTATACATCTTCCGCTGCCTTCGTAAAAGGATTTGTGCTTTATGGCGTCCTGGTAATAGAGTTTTCTTTTGTTAAAGAGCTGTCAATTTTTTTTTCATTCTTATCGTGTACTAAAAATAAAATTTTTATGCTTTCTTCGAGCTTTATACCTCGATTGAAACTATAACGGGTTCAAGGTCTTCGTATTCCACCTTCACCATCCTCGCTGCTTTTTGAGCAGTGTGTTGATCATTGGCTACAACAGCTCCAATTATTTGTCCTTGGCTCGTTACCTAAAAGTATCATTGCAGCGCATAATTATTTTAAAAAACTGAAACTTTTATTTCAAGCGTACCTCTTTCGAAACAAACACTTCCTCGTCGTGTAAAATGGGGCCCACGTATCTATTGTGTTCTGGAATATCGTTTGCATCGAAGAAAGCCACGACTCCCTTCACAGCCAGAGCTTGCGACGCGTCGACTTTCAAAAGTTTCGCGTGCCCCCTCGTCGATAATACAAATGCCAAATAAAGTTCTCCGACCATTTTAGGAATGTCGTCCAGATACACAGCTTCTCCAGCAGCCTGTTTGAAAGCACTCACGTGGACGATTGGTTTTCCAACGAGATCGTTTGTGTTACCGTTAGGAACCTAAGAATTTTCGTTAAAGCCAAATAAAGCTTTCTTCAGATTTTAAAACTAATTTTTTAAAAAAGTACTTACAACTTGGTAATATTGGGAACTTTTTGGTGGTACGTAATGAAAACCTTCGGCAGCAGATTCGAGCTCTTTAGGTAAAGGTTCCATGTCAGATACATCTTTCTGAAGTTGTTTCGTTATATATACAAATCCCTTAAAGAATAAACTAGACAAAAAATATTACTGTAAATATTTTGTTCAAAGTTAATTTATACTAATTATGAAATCTCTCGTCTACCTTAGAGTTAAAGATCGACGATATAATATCATACCGCCAGGAGCATCACCGGATAATGGAAGCTCTTCAATAAGCAAGTTTGTAACAAATTCCACGAGACCTTCGTCCCATTTTCTAAAAATAATCAAGAGGTATTTATATAACAGTTAGTATTTTATTTCAATTTCATGCACATAAATTTATATCAGCCTTACCTTCCAACGATAGCAGCGCACGTTTTTCTCGCTAGAATAGTAGTCGGTGCCATTCCGCCAAACGCCATAAAAGCATTTTGAATAATACTTGTTCCAGGTTCGAAGTAAACGTTGAGTGCTAAATTAACTATCGCGATATCGTCGTCTCGTCTTTTCGCTTGCTTATAAGCCACGAAATATTGATTCTAAAATAAAAAATTATCTCGTTTTTCTTATACTGCATTATAATTAAACCAATTCATTTGCATTATCATACTCACTGGAAGCGAATAAGGAACTTCAATCGAAACTAATATTTCATCGGGTAAAACAATATTTCGCCTATAACCAGTGAAAAAGGAATGATCCATTTTAACAGCCCGGAAACCTCTCTGGAGGCTGCAGAGATTCAATTTGATACCTGCAGCCATTAATACTGGATTCATATCGGAAATTGGACTTCCTGTCATAATATTCCCTCCAATAGCCTATACACAAAATTATTTTCACGTACAGGAATTTATTTATTGGCTTAATTAATAAATAATAATAATAAATTAAAGAAAACTTACAGCGACATTCCTAATCTGTTTGCCAGCAAACCAATGCAAAATTTCAACTGCTGCTTTAAATACCCTCGTTTTATGTTCTGTAAAAGTAATTTATGAAGCGTACTGCATATTTTGAAACAAAGTCGTGTATCAAAGAAAAATATTATGTTTACCAGGCTTTATTTTCATTTGGTGCCTAAAAGCATCTTCCAACTCAATTAAAGTAATGCTCGCTCCAACTTTTAAAGCATTATCTAGCTCCGAAATTTCTCTCATTTCCTTTATTTGCATAGGTAAAATTAATACAGGGTAAACAAAATGCTTAAACTTTACCTCCACACCTAAAAAAATAATTGCTTGTCAATGTCATTAAAGTAAATAGAGCTGGTTTATAAACAGCGCAAGGAGAAACTTTAGAAAGGTGGCTTTAACAAAACCGTTTATTGAAATAAGATATTTAATCAACAGATTTTATACGTAGAAAATGAAATCCATACCGACTTCTGTGTTTCCTACAATAATTTTAGCATTTGGATACTGTTGCTTCAATGTTAAAATATCCGTGAGCGTCGTCGGTCTATACCATGAGGTTTCTTTTCCTTTGATAATTAAAAACTCGTTATCGTACTCATCTGTCAGCTAAAATTGAATTGCATAAAGCATCATTTAAATTCATGTAATTTAAAAATAGTACTGCAATTGTTGTTATAAAAATTGACCTGTAGCTTAGGAGGAAATATGGGTTCTTGTGTGGGGTCATATGGCAAGAAATCCTTAGAACTAAATACTTCAGTAGGTTCCGATGAGAATGCTTTTTTGCAGCAAGCATCTCCCATTGCGCAAACTTTCGGTTGACCGTCTCCATTTTTCATTCCTGACAATCTTTGCGATTGTTCCCATTCCTCGGTAAATGTTTTGAATCCTTCTATAATTGGTCGGTAACCAGTGCATCTGCAAAGATTGCCTGGAAACAATCAATTGAGCGCGTAATTACTAATTTGTTTCAACCTCAATGCGCATACATATTCATAAGTAATTGCGAGATGTAATCAGCAACTACATTGTAAAACTTCTATTATTTTTATTTTCTTTCTTTCACAAAGTGTATTTTAACATTGAATTCGTATAATAATAGCAGTAAGTATAAATTTAAATGTTTTATCAAGTGTACTAAATAATATTACGTAAATATATAAGTACGATAATGCCATAACATTAAGAATCATCAATGAATCGACTACTTTTTATTTACATTCTTTATCGTTTTTTTTAATAAAATATTAATCAGTCACGCGACCACGTCATTGCGATATATAAGTATTCATATCAATCTTCATTTTTAACATATCTAAAAAAATATCTTGCAAACTTAACATTTTTGACAATTCGAGTAGTTAAGATAAGACGTGTCCCGGAATTAAAATCCAACTCGAGACATCAACAGAAGATATGCCAATTGATTGCATAAAAGTTCAATTGGCACTAAATCAGTCAATGATTTTCATACCTTGGAAGGCAACTTCCATATCGTTCATCGTCGGTTTCGGCTTGCTTCTCAATAAAGAGTACATTGACATGACTATACCGGGGGTGCAAAACCCGCACTGCGAGCCGTGCGCTTTTGCTATTCTCTCTTGCACTGGATGAAGTTTCGTTTTTGTACTTCCAATGCCTTCGACGGTAGTTACCGCCATGCCGTGCACGGCGCAAACAGGAGTCAGACATGCGTTCGCTGCGATGTGACTTATTATTATGTAAGAAAAATTCATATCGAGAGATGTTGCTGCGTTTAAAGTTCGCAATTGTCAATGAAAATAAAAAATAACGCTTGTGACGAAATACGTTGCTTACTGTGTGGTCAGTTCCGCAATATTAATGGTTTATCTTTTTATTTTCTTAGAATCAGTTTCTTAGTTGAACGAAAAATCGTTTAGATAATAATTCGATATTGCTGACGACTATCATGTGTTTGTTTAAAATAGTTTAGATTTCGTCAGAGTATTTTTTATGAAATTATTAGATTTTTGGTACTATGTCGTAAATAAATACTGATAAGTGAAAAAATCGATAAAATCGGCACGTGTTAACACTGTTATCTCAATTAATAGGTGACTTCCACATTTAAAAATTCAACATCTAATAAGAAAAGAAGTACGTCAAATAACATTTATAAAGGTATTATCTAGCGCATCCAGTCAATAAAAATGAAAGGTATTACAAACACGTTATTTATCTTCTTCGATATTAAACGGCGTAATTGCAGTAACGTAATAATAGTGAAATCTACTTCTTCATTTATTTATTTTATATATTTGTATTGATTAATAAAAGAATTCTTATATTGTTTAGTTATTATATAATTCAAGATTATAAAAAATTATTTTTCTTTTGCATCCTTTATATTGTGATGAATTTTCTTTTCCTGCTATAATAATTATTTTTAAAAAAGGATACGTAATATTTTTTGAAACTCGATCATACTTTGAGATCATTACAGTACAAGCACCGCATCCTCCTTCAGCACAGCCAAGTTTTGTACCAACCAAACCCAC
Organism: Ormyrus pomaceus; assembly: GCA_900474385.1. Classification (NCBI taxonomy): domain Eukaryota; kingdom Metazoa; phylum Arthropoda; class Insecta; order Hymenoptera; family Ormyridae; genus Ormyrus; species Ormyrus pomaceus. The sequence continues at coordinate 109,580 of UCOM01000134.1, forward strand.
TAGTTATTTGTTAAGGAACGCATTAATAAATGGTATTTTTTGCCTTATTTTTTAATCTATTTTTTAGACTCATTATTTAAATTTAAATAATAACTCAAATATTAAAAATATAATTTTTTTCATCTTTTTTGAGATTATAAATCTGTTAAATAACTAATCTGTTAATTTTGAACGATTTGTAAAAAGGATACATTTGTTCCGAAGATAATATAGTAATGTCCAAGTCGGATCAACGTCATCATCAATCACCTAAAAAAATGCGAAGAGCAGTTTATGAATCTGTCGATCAAATTTCTTTTGCTGATTTTGCAATTATATTTTCTAATCTTTCACAAAGTTAACGATTCAAAACTGCTGACTAAAAGTAGTTACGTGATATGAAATGTGCTAGAAAGAAATTTATTGAATTCATTTTTTAAGCAAACGAAGCTTTTCTTCCTTCTTTGCAATTGATTTACGTCTTTGCCTTATGTTTTCAAAGTAACGTTCAAGAAACGAATAAGTTTATAGACTAAACAAATAGTTAAAATGCTGAAGTGAATTAACACATTTAACTACTAGAAATATGAAGGCACCTTATTACTTGCGACACTGAAGCTATTTACATATAAAATTCTTGCGTGTCTCAAGTGGATTGCAGGGTTTTTAAAAAAAGAATGATTCTCTAGACACTTGAATTCGCTAAGTTCTTTACGTAAGACCAATGCAAAGATTCTTAATAACTTAACTGTATGCTAACTTAACATTAAAACCTCGGATAATATGAACGGCATTTGAAAACTTGTATATTACTCTCACCTCTTTGCCATTTACGTAAAACACGAGGACATTGCTGATCTTTGAGCGCTGGTAGGAATGCTCAGTCAGCATACATTCTTCTTTACCACTTTCACCGTTTTCTCGCCCCGCAGAATTCATTTTCAACATTTTTTAAATCTGTTAGTACAATGTAAAAAAAAAGTTCGGATTTAATTAAAATTTGACATTTGTTAATTTTTTCAAGCCGCAAAGAAGCTGATTTATAAGATAAGATAAAAATATTAAGATTGGATTTAATTTTCAGATTTTTTTTTCTTAAAGATGTGTATAATTCGTTCAAAAAATAAAAAACAAGAGCTTGAGAGTATGACATCAATTTTGAAAAATTTATCCGCGTAATTTACATTTTTACATTGACATCTTTTTAGTCATAATTATTATCTTAAAAATCAGCTTTAAATTCATTCGATCAGATCGTACAAGTTCGACTTCACGAGGACCAAAATTACTGTATTTTCCAACGAGGTTACTCACGTTGTTTGTCATCATTGAAATCACTTGACACGAACGGAAGTTTACTCAAAAAATTTTCTGCTTCTTTAAGAGAACGAAATTCCGAAAGAAAATTGAACGAAAATAAAAAAAAACAAAAACAAAAATTCAATGAAAAATTTCTGAAACGATTAACAGCAAGAAAACCGCATTAGCAAATCGGAATGTAATCGACCGTGAAAGTAATGAATTCACCTGCGTTTAAGCGGGCAAAGGTGTACTGAACTGCGTTCTCCACTAACGGGACCTCAACTGCACTGGAGCTGGTAATGCAGGACCACTGTTCGCGCCTCTTTATGCTCGCGTGTATCGTTGCCAGCCTCAACTGACGAATCGCTTGAGCCGCGCGGCCGACTCAGCCCACACTTCTAAGGCCAATAATTCCTTGCTAGTTTGACCATCGCTGATAAACAAACGCGCCTCAGCGGGAAGTCGAGTGGCTGCGCGTCTGCCTCTAACCGAAACTAACATATCATCTCGCTGTAAAGTTCGCCGCGCCGATCGTGAAAGACTCGAAAGAACGCTGGGAAATAAGAAGGGAGAATTCGTGGGAAGGGAAAGAGTCGTCGAAGAGTGGGAATGCAATATGCAGGAAGCCGGCCGACGGGTTAAATGGGTACACGCGAGACGGAGAATAAGAAAGACGACTGTAAGAGGAGGAAGATAAAGAATGCATGTACGCACAAACCGATTTACGTAATACTACTATAAGTATAACTCGCAGGCGCACGCGTTTGTAGTGATGATTTCGTTCTGCGCATCGTTTGGCCTGAGTGATGTTTGCGATTCGATCTCGTAGTGATGTCAAACGCTGTTGATACCGAAAGCCTCGCGGGTACGATGCTTACGTAGTTTACCGATTTTTTAAAGCTGCGGGTGGTATTTTAAATAAAGGAATTATTGAGGAGAAAACAGTAAAAGCAATTAATGGTTTTCAGAGAAAAATTACTGTTCATCCTTGGGGAATAATTGAAAAAATCTTGTCCTAAACAAGTATACTGGCCTTAAGCAGCTTATTGCGCGTATCTAGTTCTCTATGTATTAGCGACAATTTCTGCTTTGTTTTTCTTTTTTTTTTCTTATGTAACTTATTGTTAAAGTGCATAATTTAAAAAGATCGAGATAGGATTGTGCGTAGATTTTTTAATTGCACATTAGACAATAAAAAAATAATATTTTTATATTAAAATTTTAGGTGCTTTTCCTTAACTAAGAAATATAGAACTATAATTGATTCTTGAATGGTCTTCTAATACGATAACAAGATCTGTGTACAAATTATTCTGACTTTTTAAATGCACTGGAGTCTGAAGTACTTAAAGTATTAAAAAATTCATACTAAAAACATTATGACTTCAGATAAGAATTTTTAATCAAACAGTAGGTGATAAATAAAATGAAAAATCTTCGATGAATTAAAAAATATTTCGATGTAAATTTAAAATAAAGTAAAAAGTTTTATACCATAAGCGTGACAACATATCAAGAGACCGTTTTTTAGAAGCATATTGCTATAGAACAGTTACTTAATATTTTTTTGTTGCCCTATATCGCCAGAATGAAGTTTTACTTGTTAATGGCAAATCTCATATAGTTATGTTACACTGATTAAAGTATAATTTTATACGTTTTATCACAATTTGTTTGTTTTTTAATGCCACACTACCCAGACAGAATATTGATGTGATAGCTGAAAGAATTTTGAAGGGTTCATTGCATTTAACACATAGATATGTATTATTATCAAAAAATTGATAATGAATTAAAATTTGAAATTGAAAAACTGCTGATACGTTTAAAATTGTAAATGTAATAATAATAATAATAAAAATAATAATAATAATAATAATAACAATAATAATAATGAATAATTTAAAATGTATAATTGTGTGTAACATACAATACTTTAACTTAAAAATTATTATCAAGAATAATTTACATTTCAAGATTACTATGTATTGGAGCTTTTTAAAAGTAAAACTTCGTAACGCGGCACGAAAGAGTTTATAGTATTATTTGAAACGGTCAAAACACATTATTACGTGAGATACTAGTATTTAGTTTCACACACCTTCATTTTATCACCGTTATCTTAAGAAGGAGTGAGATATCCCTTCTTCTCAATCGCGCGAGTTCAGACCAATTGTTCTATTCCCTTCGACAGGTCAGTAGCTACTAGGGTAGCTTGGCTTCTTTCCAGAAGCCAACGATGTCGCCAAACTTAATCATACCTAGTGACCTCCTTTGTGGTCAGGGGCGCGTTTATCGTAGTAATTTAGTATAATTACTTGCAAAATACATAAATTTGTTTAAAAATTTTATTTTAGTATTTACTTAATTACTTAATCAATATATAATAATAGGACTTTTTTGGTCGAGCTTAAAAAAATATTGAAATATTTTTACAACTCACGAGTTCACATTTTTGCGTCACCGATTTTGTTGTAACGTTGAGATATATTTTCTAATATAAATTTTTAAGTTAAATTTAAAAATAACCGCTGTTCAACAATGTCTCCTTACTATACAAACCCACGCGAGATCCGTTCGGTTTTCAGGTATTTATTGATCTGGAGCCGAAGATACAGAATTATCGCTTGATTTTATCGAATTTATTAAAAAAAAAAAAAAAATTGAATAAAGAAATGCGAATGTCGGCGCGCGATGCGCGCTGGAATCAGCCTAGTGACTTTAAAACAACAAATTATACAGTATTGACGATATTTGCAATCTGAGATTGCATCCTGGCAAAAAATTATCAAGTCTAAGCTAAAAAATTGTGTCGACGAATTGTCATCGGTTTTTTGTGCTACTTTTTATTGTAAATCTTTATTTTATTGTCATTCGTGACCGAAAAACGAAAGGCTTTACTTGACAGTCAAAGAATTTTCTAGAAACATAAATAAATAGAATCCACTAAAATCATTCAGTGAAAACTTGAAGGACAAAAATACAAAAGTATTCACATAATATATTTTATATTTATATTTCTAAGAAGAAGATCAATTTTAAATAAAGAGCCTAATTGTAAAATAATCGTACAAAAATTAAAGGTTTAATGGAAAATATGCCTGTATTTTTCCTTAGGATTGAAATTGTATTATTGTTTGCACTTATCAAGATTATCGGTCGATCTTTAAAAGATAATAATATATTGATAAATTTATCCACCAAACAGTGGTTTATTCCATAATTATATTCTAGCACTTTTTTTTAAAGTTATCTAGTAATTTCATTTACAAATAAATTGAAATAGAATAAATAAATTACATTCGTCATAACTCTAATCATTCATACTAATTTTATATATAAAATAATTTCAAAACGATTCTTTTACGAGTCAACTTCTTTATTTGTTTTTCTACGTTGACAACGTTTCGATGACTATTTTGTCATCCTTCTCAAATCTAAAAAAGTTTTTTATTCTTACAACAGATCGCTAAGATACATTTTTTATAGAATTAAAAACAATTGTACCTGTGCAGAATTAATGTCAATGTAGAAAGACAAATAAAGAAGTTCAGTCGCAAAAGAACCATTTCGAAATTATTTAATTATATATAAGTAAATTGTAATTTAAAACAATAGAATGAATAAATCAGGCATATAATTGATAACTTCGCATAATGCTTTTGTAATGTAGAAATTATTTATTATTATATGAATATCTTAAAAAAACTAAAGTATTGTACATTAATCGCCTTTTTATAAAAACTTAAATTTTAAAAACCTTATAAAAATCAAATTAATAAAATTTACAATATCATATTATTAATAAAAAAATGAATATGATTTCTATACAGCATTTGAAGAACTTCTTTGACATTTATAGTTTATCAAGAAATCAATCCCTTTTAATTCCCAATCACTTAAATCTTAAAATTTATATGTTATCATGAATACGAAATATTTTGACAAACAAGTTCGGTTATCTTAAACTAAGCGGAATAAAATAATTTAGAGATTTTTGAATTTTATAATTCTTTAAAAATAATACTTCAAAGAAATAATTTATTAAAGTAACTTCAAGAATGTATGTTTTATCACGCGATGCACTATTTGCATGATGTTTTTACATAATATTTAAAATAATACAGAAAACCTACATCTAATCTAAATAAAATTGTTAAACATTCTAATTATTCAAATGAATTTCAACATTTATGAACTTACGTTACTTAGGGAGTTATATTCCATGATTTTTTTCCATCGCCTTCCCCAATCTGTTAGGACATAAATTATATTTAAAAAAGTGTATTATGTTTAAAATAATTGCTTAAAAACTTATTGATACTATTTCAATACCTTTTTCGTGAACTCGTCTATGCAAGCCATGCGAATCCGAGCAACTGTTGCAGGTGAGTCAAATCTAAAGTAACCATGTAGATTCATATTATTTCGGGCAGCTTTTATTGCTTCTTTTATTGCAAAGAAAACTGTCGAAGACAGAAAAAGCGGAGGTTCGCCAACGGCCTGTGTAAATATTAATAATTATTAAATCATTTAAACGAAGGAAAATTGTTTCTTTTAATTGCCCTTCTTATTTAGAGAAAAGTGTATAAAAGTATATAATAGGAGTCTATAAATTACCTCTAAATATTCTAGTTTATCGCGCAGATCAAAATTGCTTAATAATCTTAAGAATTTTATATACTTTTATATTGCATTACGGGTGCGAATTTATTAAATAAATATCGGACAAAGAGTGAGAAAAAATGCGTCAAAATTGAAATGATATTAAATTCAAATACTTTCGAAGCGAACTTTACCTTAGAGGAATAGACTGCTCGTGGGTTAGATGACCCTTTAAGTAGTGATACATTGAACACTTGTGGAATATCTGCAAATCCAGGAATTTTATAAGTTCCAGGTCCTCGACTGTAAACAATCCCTGTTGGAGAATAAATCATTTCTTCCATTGTAAAAAGCCCGTAACCTTGAATAAATCCTCCTTCTACTTGTCCAATATCTATTGCAGGATTTAAACTTTCTCCTAAATCCATTACAATATCGGTTCGTATAATCTGTAAATGATAAAAGTATACACTTTATGAATGAAAGGCTGTTACAAAAAATTCACAATTTTCTAAATTTCTTTAAATTTAAAAAAAAAATAGCGAATCTTAAATTAAACAAAAATAAAACCCTGAAAACCAGTCTTTTAAATCCTTCAATATAATTACCTGATGATCTCCAGTTAAACAGTCAATTTCAACTTCTGAACAGGCAGTTCCGTAAGTAAAGTAATTGAATAAAGTGCCTGAATTTGTTTTAAAATCATATCCGATATCAGGAGTACTGTAAAATCCAGTAGCAGAAAGACTAACTCTATCAAAATATGCTTTTTCTATCCATTCTTCCCAAGTTCCATTAGGGTTAGCATCTATTATATATTTAATTCGCTTCATTATTTCACTGCAAGCATTCTACGACAGCAAAATTATTACCATTTCCAATGTGAAAGATTTTCTTTTATTAATTAAACATGATTTAAACAATGAATAGAAATATGTTAATTAGTTTATCGCGATATGGGTCAGCTGGACAAAAACAACCATAATAAGTGATTAAATACTACTAACCATTATAGCCATGCCATTTAAGTCAGATCCGGTACTTGCAGCAGTAGCTGAAGTGTTCGGAACTTTATCAGTAGATGTTTCAGAGATGTATATTTTATCTTGACTGATGTTTAAAATTCGACTGGCTACCTAAGAATTATTAAAACCAATTATTAAATTTATTTAGTTTGTTTAATGATTTTTTATATACCTGAATCATTTTAGTGTGAACCCCTTGTCCCATTTCTATACCCCCATGAGTTAACAGAACAGAGCCATCAGTATAGATGTGAACAAGAGCTCCTCCTTGATTCAGAAATAGAGTTTCAAAAGCTATCCCAAATTTCGTAGGAACAACTGCTAGTCCTCGTTTTTTATATCTATGTTCTCTGTAAATTATGAAAAAGAAAACTTTTAATTTTCGTGAGTGTGTTCATTAAATTTTATCAAATTTATCCAAAGATTATTATGACTTTATAACAATTTAGTTGAAGTTCATATCAGATTTGATAATAATTCACAATCTAAATTAGTTATCTTTTAAGATTATAGTACAATTCCATAAATATTTATATTTTTATTTTTATAACTGATTATTTGTTTATACTCGAGATCATTTATTTTTAGTAAGGCTCTTGGTTTCTTTTAATTACTTACTTGTTATATTTTTCTACATCTTTTATTCTTTCTTTGTAATTCGAAAATGCAATACATTCTTTCCAACAACGTCGCAACGTGCAGTTTACTAGTACTTGATTGTAATACGTTATGTCACCTTCTTTATATAAATTCATTTCGGATAGCTACGAAATCATATGAAAAAATCAATATAATTTTCAAAGTATTTCAAGTTATTAATAAAACTACCTCGACAACATCTCGGTCAAGGTAATCGGCTATATGACGTATTATCGTTTCCGCAGCAAACATTCCCTGAGGCCCACCAAAACCTCGAAAAGCTGTATTTGAAGGCAGATTCGTTTTGCATAAATATCCGGAAATTCTAACAACTGGTATTTTATAAGCATTTTCAACGTGTGTCATAGCTCGTGACAAAGCCTATAATATTCATATTGAAAAAAAAAAATATCTTACCACATTAAAAAAAAAAAGAAAAATTCTACTTACCGGTCCTGACATATCCCAAGAACAGCCAGCATTAGCATATATGTGTGCTTCCAAAACTTTGATTAGCCCATCATTCGTGAATCCTACTTTATACTTTATTAGAAATGGATGTCTTGTTCCCGTTATCATCATATCTTCATCCCGATCTAAAGTACATCTCACAGGTTTCTTTAAACTGTAATTATATTATTACAGGTTATTTTACAATACCATTTATAATTAAGTAAAACCATTTCAATTAATACAAAATGACCCAAAAATAATTTTTGGAACTTTACCTATGAGCAGCAAACGCAACGGGCAAAGCAACAAGCATATTGCGTGATTCCTTGCCACCAAATCCACCCCCCAATCTTTTAATTTTTACGGTAATTCTATTGCTAGGAATGCTAAGCATGCGAGCTACGTTGCTCTGTAAGCCTGTAGGATGCTGTGTGGCTGAAAAAATCTCTATTTCATCTCCTTCTTTCGGTACGGCAATAGTACTTTGCGTCTCTAAGTAAAAGTGTTCTTGTCCACCTATTCGTATTTCTCCTTCAAGAATGTGATCTGACTCAGCAAAAGTCTCGTCGACATTGCCTTTGATTAAAGTCTTATTATTTTCAAAAAATGAATTTGCTTTAATTGCTTCCTGTTGTTGGCATTAAGTAAAGTTCATAAGTAATTTAATTATTAAGTATATGAACATTAATTTTATGTTCTTTTTTGTTAGTACGAATGTGTACCTCAATGGTTAAAATCACAGGCTGTAATTCCTCGTAATCTATTCTAACCATTCTTGCTGCTTTTTGAGCCGTGGCTTGATTTACCGCAACTATCGCACCTAATATTTGGCCGTGAGCTGTTACCTATAAATTAAAAATCCTAAATAACAATTACATTTTGCAAAACATGCAGACAAAAATATTAAATACAGTTTGTGAAATAAAAACTTCTTCGTCAGGCACAATTGCTCCAAAATAGCGGCGATGTTCAGGAATATCTTGAGCGTCAAAGTAGGCTACAACACCTTCTAGAGCCAGAGCTTTAGATTTATCGATTTTCATTATCCTGGCATGAGCACTTGTAGATAGTACAAGAGCTAAATACAATTCACCATCTATTGAAGGCATATCATCACAATAAATTGCTTCTCCACTTGCTTGTTTGAATGCACTGGCATGCACTAAAGGTCTTCCTATCAAGTCAATTGACGGCTGATCTTTAGGGACCTACATTTTTATTATTTTTAATGACTTTAAGCTTGACCTACACTAAAAAATTATCTTTAAACGAAAAGGGAATTAATTAACGTATAGATTATATTATAGTAGGACTTAAATTTTTTATTTAAGTTAACCTTTTTAAAATTTATTTTAAATTCGGTAAAATAGATTATAATTACCATTTGAAAATACTGAGAGCTTTTAGGAGGTTTGTAATGAAAACCATCAGATGCTGAATCTAATTCATGCAGAACTGAAGGTGTATTATCAGGTAAATTATTTTTTAACTGTTTAGCAATATTTATAAAACCTTTGAAAAATAAACTAAAAGTAAAATAGTAATACAAAAGCTTTACTTTAATTTTTAATAATGAAACTGTGTAAATACCTAAAATAATAAATACAAGTGAATTTTTACCCAAGGGTTAAAGACTTTCGATATAAAATCATTCCTCCAGGCGCATCTCCAGACAAAGGCAATTCTTGAAGTAGGGTATCTATTACACTTTCCAAAATGTTTTGTGTCCAATTTCTAAGTAATTCATATGTTATTACAGTAAAACGTAGGTGTTATATATAATGAAAGCGACTTACTTTCCAACTAGAACGCTGCATGTTTTATTGGCTAAAACAGTAATTGGCGCCATGCCACCGAAAGTTAGAAAAGCTTTTTGAACAACATTACTGTTAGGTTCAAAGAAGACATTTAATGCCATATTCACTATTGTTATATCATCATCGCGTCTTTTAGATTGTTTATATGATACAAAATATTGATCCTGAAATATATTTTGTAGAATTTTACATAAATTTAAAAAGAAAAACAAAAAAGGCTGTATTAAGAAGTATATGAAAAGATTAAATATAATTACCAGAGTGCTAAATGGTATTTCAATTGATAATAATACTTCATCCGGAGCTACGATATTACGGCGATAACCCACAAAGAACTTATCGTCCATGTTAACAGTTCTAAAACCTTTTCTAAGACTGCATAGATTTAATTTGACACCAGCAGCTAGAAAAATTGGGTTTAAATCAGAAATAGGACTTCCTGTCATAATGTTTCCACCTACAGCCTAGAAATACAAATTCGTAACTATAATTTTTAGTTTTTTTTAATAATATTAATTGTTACTTACTGCTACACTTCGAATTTGATGCCCAGCAAACCAGTGTAACATATTTACTATGCTTTGAAAGATTCTTGTGTTACATTCTGAAAGAAAATTAATATTTAGAATTAAATTTAAATATCCATTAGAATAAGCTAGAAATTTATCGAACCGTTTTTCGTATCTATCTGATGTCGAAGAGCAGATTCCATTTCTACTAATGTTATACTAGCTCCGATTTTAATTCCTTCCTTGGTTTCTTGTATTTCTTTTAATTCTTTAATTCTGATTGGTTGAATTAAGACAGGATACATGAAGTGCTTCACTTTCACCTCCACACCTTACAGAATAATATTGTCCTTACACCAAATACTACTACATTAAAATTAATAATATGTATGAATTCATTATAAACTTACCGACTTCTGTATTACCAACTACAATTTTCGCATTTGGATAATGATTTTTTAATGTGAGTAATTGTTTTAAATTTGTAGGTCGATACCAAGTAACTTCTTTTCCTTTGATAATTAAATATTCGTCGTCTAAGCTAGAAGATAACTAAACAATAATAATTACTTTAAAATAAAATAAAAACATTTTCTGAAATAAAAAATTTAAATTAATTTCTATATACTTGTAAATTTGATGGAAAAATAGGTTCCTGGGACGGATCGTAAGGTACAAATTCATTTGAATGAAATATTGTTTCTGGTTCTGAAGTAAAGGCTTTTTTACAACAGGCACTTCCAAGGGCACAAACTTGTACTTCGTCACTGTCTTCGTTTGACGAAGTGCGTGATTGTTCATATTCTTTGGTGAATGTTCTTAAGCCCTCTATTATAGGTCTGTATCCAGTACATCTGCACAAATTTCCTACGAAATAAATTTAAAGAATTAAAATTTTGTTTATATTTTCGATAAAATTTTGAAATACCTTGAAATGCAATATCTATGTCATATATTGAAGGTTTTGGTTTACTTCTCAACAAAGCATACATTGACATAACAATTCCAGGCGTGCAAAAACCGCATTGAGAGCCATGCGCTTTAGCTATTCTTTCTTGCACCGGATGAAGTTTCGTTCTGGTGTTTCCGATACCTTCGACAGTAGTAACTGACATACCGTGAACCGCGCAAACTGGCGTCAAACAAGCATTTGCTGCTAAGTGACTGTGGAATCTTTATATAAGGTAAAAATGAAAATTGCCAAATTTGTAAGTATTTATTAGGTTTGAAGTAAAACCTTATTTATTTTATTAGATAAAAATATATAAACTAAAGGATACACTATTTTATTATCTTTTCGATCGAACCTGGAAATCATTACTGTACAAGCTCCACAATTGCCTTCAGAACATCCTAATTTTGTTCCAGTTAATCTAACTAAATTTTTATTAGCGGTACAAATTTTTGAGTAAAAGAAAATACAATACATTAATAGTTATTACAGATCGTTTTTAAAATATTTAAAAGGATACGTTTGTTACGAAGGTAATAGATTAATGTCCATTCTGGTTCAATATTCATATCTTTTACCTAAAAACCATAGTGTTGCGCTATTGCTCTATTATTTTTATTAAAAAATTATTTAAATATTTAAAATGAAAACTTAGCGTATCTTGACGAAACAAAGAATAATAATTTCTATAATAATTTCAAATCGTAAGGAAATGAAGATTTCTGTTTTATCTAACTTCAGTAACGTTGGATTTATCTTTATTGATCCATAAATCATTAAAATTGAGTGTGGTAAATATAAATAAAACAGATTTTTACTAGATTATTATTTTGAAAACTTTACTTTAAATACCACTATCTCCTTCATTTTATTAAAATGTTTCATGTGGCACCGTTTATTGAATGTATTATCAGTATTTTTCAAAAGTTGTATAACTTGTGTAAATAAATATTTATAACATTGAAATTGAAATTGTCTTAAGAGTATTTGTAATGTCAAGCTGACAGTGCAATTGGAGGATTCTGTAAATACTTATTTAAAGAACGTAAATGTACAAATACGCATTAACATTATTAAAAGAATTATATTAATACAATTTTTACGATTTTGCAATATAAAATAACTAGTACAGATGATTAACTTTACCATTAAAACAAGATCTGATCAATAAACTTTTGATTCATAATGAATAAAATTGTTAATCTATTATTTCTAGACACGAAGTTTTCAATTCTTATTTATAACCTGTTATTAATAATACAATCATGTAAGATTCTCGATTGTTCTTCATTAATAATATTCTTACCATTTTTCCATTAACATAAAACACTAACGTACTGCTTATTTTCTCCGGATGAATAGAATCTTCACATTTATTATAAAAAGAACTATTTTCATCTTGCACTCCCATTTTAATACAATGTTTTAACAACAGTACACAAGTAAAGTATAATCGAAAATGCGTAACGTTTTAATAATTGAATGCAGTAGTGCGTTGCACTTATTATGTAACTTATTTTTGTTGAATAAATAGTTATTTAAAGCATTTAAGACCGTATAGAATATTTTTGATCACTGACATGATCTACTCGTGCGAAAGGTAATAAACAAACTGAGACGCCGTGGCTTCGATGCAAGTCGTATTTTATCCTGCAGACTAACCGATATTCTTGCGTGACTGCTTTGCGGTACGTAGACGAGGAATGAAATTAGAAGAGAGATCGTTGATAACATGAGAAGCGAAGGCCGCCGTGTATGTCTATGATGTCAAAAGAGAAACCTCAGAGAAGTGCATCCATAATATGCGTGCGGTAATGCGTGCACATAAACGTACTGAAGTTCTAATACTGCGAAGTCCAAAAGGAAAGTAAGAAACACTTGCTGTCGCTTGGAACGTAAGAAACGGTAACACAATATAACGGTAACGTATTAATTTTATCTACTTTTATTGTCGCGAAAATTCACTCTTGTACACATAGCAGCTGATTATCATATTTATATAACAATGTACATAGTGAGTTTCTCAGTGTTTTGTGCCCAATCAGTTCGCACGTTAATTTACATTTAATTTTAAAACGACTTTTCAAAGCGAGATTTAGAATAATCGTTTTAAAAACTGATTTATTTCTCATTTATTTATTATATTTGAAAGTTTAGGGTGTGAAAGTGTTCGATTGCTTACTGAGTTTCTGTGATATAAATTGGACCTTCCCAACGGTACATAGGAATTTTGCCTGTAAAGGCAAAAGTACAAAAGTTGTTTCACGAGAAAGTACATAAAAAAATATACAGAATGAACGAAAAAATAATTATTTTAAGTGTCGGGAACTTAGAGATAATTGAAGTTCAACTTGCTACGATCCCTCTGCTGCCGCATATGATAACCGACTGTTACCGACCGATACCGACCTATCAATGATTACCGACCCACTAGGGGGGCGCTGAGCCGCTTGAGCCGCGTCGCCGGCGCTCAAAGCGGCGATGCCCGCACCACTCCAGCCTGCTTTTAAGCGACTGCGCGCAGGCAGTCGGGGCAGTCTGCGGAAGACACTCATTGCGCTAGCTGGTCTCTTTCTGAGTCTCTTCCATTGGAGATCAGTTAAGCCACCCTGGGGATCTACCAGGAGGCTGAATAACGCGGGTAGTCCCAAGAATGCCACACCCTCCGGGTACGCGACGCGACCGCGCGTACGACTCCTGGATCCACCCAGGCCATGTCGACTCCGACACCATTATTGTAAGCTGGTTCACACCAACCCGTGAACAAATCTAGTTTTCCTGTAACCGCTAATCATTTGAAGAATTTCCAGATCCGTTTATCCAGGGTACTCTCAGGACTGCGCCGTATTAGTATAAGATAGCATTGAATATTAGTAATAACTAAATATATCTAAAGTAGAGTTAAGGTTAGGTTGCGCTAGTAGATACTAAATACACTGACGCCTATACGATTTATCATACACACAAACAACATATTACACGTCACACCGTCTTAGAATACGTGAGTTGCCATAAATACATAAGTAAATTTTGTTGTAGGTTGGAGACTCTTATAGAAGAGAGAAAATAAAGCTTACTATCTATTAAAAATTAATGAACGTTTACCTGACGTTTAAAAAGGTTTTAAAAATGTATTTATAACGTCGTCTAATAAGTTTTAAAGACGTTTAAAGTACGTTCTTACAACGTTTCTGTAAGATCCCGCAGAATTTTTTCGAAAAATTTCGCGGCCAAAATAACGTTTAAAAAACGTTTTTAATACGTTAGTATATATGTTAGGAAAATGCGTTTTTTCGTATTTTTGATAACGTTTTAAAAACGTTTTTTTAACGTTTTGTGCTATCAGGGTTATCAGGGTTATCTCTTCCGCCAACTCCTACTCCTCTATTTGAACCTTAGCTTCACTGAAGCTTCCGGCAGGGAGAGTTTGACCGTTACAAAGTTTACACCCTACAAGGTTCACTCTCTATATAGCAACTTGTTTTATCTCTAATTATTATTTAATAATTACTTTAAGGTTAAGCTTGCAAAAAAAATAGAAAATAACATAAAAGATTTTTATTTTATTCAGAAAGGCTTAAATATTTAAGTATCATTATTTAATTATAGAGAGACTCGAAAGGAGAGAACGTGAAAAGGTTTGAAATGATTGCTTAGGCAAATTAAGTTTCATTTTCTTATTTATGGCACGGCGTGGCATAAGTGCCACTTTACGCACGGTTGCTAAAACAAGCGGACGCAATAGTGGCACTTCTGCCTCGCCGTGCCATAAAATATTCGATACATGTAAGAATCGTTTTTATCGCACTAGTATCGAAAAGTACTATTATTTAAAAATAATCGATTAGTTGGATAAATACAAAAGCAACTTGCTTAAATTTAGTTAAATCCTCTTAATACTTATTTACGCAGGCTCGTGAACTAATGAATTTAATTACCACTGACATTATTTACAGAAACTTATTATCAATATTTCTTATCGGCGTAATATATTTATCAAATAATGAAAAAATCGTTTTACCGACGCATATCTATTTCATCGACCAATCCCTACCGGCACATCGCGCACCCTAGAGGATGGTGAATGGGGGTTGTCTCAGAAGTTAACGGAGCCCTGTAACTTCCGACTCCAACTATGAAACATCACCCCCACTCACCACCACCTAATGCATCAAGAGGTTGAGTCGCAACCCCCGCACGATTAGCAAGGGTAACTTGGATAGTTTTGCCTTTCGGCTAATCCTAACGTAACCTTCCCGACAACCCCATGAAAAGTGGCGGCGCCTTCTATTGGAGGGTTGACTTGGTCGGGTTTCGCCCTATAGACTAATCCCCGCCTTTGTCTTTGCTTACCCTCAGCACGTCCTGGTACTTCCTCGGTCCTCAGTGGCACAAGGTGGCAGGTCGGATACATGATAAACGTTTAGTCACGCGGCACGCCTATAGTTCTCTTGCGAGAGCAAGATTTTGCGCAGCGCGTGTATGGCGGGTTTCGCAGTCGCGGCACACTTGCTCGCGAGAGCAAGTGAATTTGCAACTTTCGTTCGTCGGGTATGCAAGGCGCTCATTGCGTACCGTTGAAAACCCAAAAATCGCAAAATTACAAAAAAATTTCACAACTAAACTAGTTAGCGGTACTTTTAAAGATGCTTCGTGGTACCTTTCGATTTATTTAATGAAAATCAACTATAAAGATTTCAAATCGGTACCACTCTTTTTTGTCGCGTTAAATAAAATTATACAATGATGTCATAAGGAATTTTGACCAATTTTTAAAGAAAAATGTCTGTATAAAATTAAGATGGCGGTCCTTTTTGGAGATATATATAATACATTACTCGAAAGAGTAAATCAATACTTTTTACTAGTATCAAATTTGAATGGGTGCCACAGCTTTTTACCATTCTATACGATTTATTGATAACCTCTTTACAAATGATTATTCCAAAGACACCCCCTCGGAGTTTTTGTTCGAATCATGTCATTAGCGGTAATTTTTTCAGAAAACTTTTACAGCAATCAATTGATCATAACAACTTTTGTACGCCTTGACGTTTCTCGTATTGGTGCCCAGATTGGCTTAATTTTAAACTATTTCGTGAGTGGAATGGCTCTCATTTAAAATGTCCTCTATGTACTAGGTTTTTATGTTACCTTTCCAGCAGTGCAAGATTTTTGGTACAAGAAGTGCTGCTAAGAGGTAGTTTTCAGCAAAAAAAAAGCTAAAGACAATTGGAGTAATCTTATTATAATTGACTTAAAGCATGAAAATCTGACTACTTTGCAAAGCGATCGCTTTAGCGAAAAGACCTGTATTTGCACCAATTTTACCAGGTCTTTAAAAGGTTTTATCGGACCTTTCCAATAGGAATGTTTTCATACACGTGGATTTTTATAGTTGAAAATACCGCTAAATTCAAACTACAAACAAAAGCTCTAGGGGGATGAAAATATAATACATCTATATAACACAAAAACGTTAATCACTCGCAAGAAAGTTAACGCTACTTTTAATAAAATCTACGTAAACATAATATCTAAGCAAAGATCGAGTCCAACGCAATCAAAATTTTATGTTTCAAGCGACTAGCACACGTCCTTTCGCGTTATATAATCGAGATTATATTATGAACCGGAAGTGAATAGAAAGTGACCCGGAAGTGACCGGGAAGTGAAAACTGTTAAAATAAAAAATTTACTTTCTAAATAAAAATCTATTAATCTTATAATTAATTTTTTTGTTCTTATTATTCTGTTCTCAAATTGCAGTTCTTACAAATATTTCTACCGACCGAGCGTTGGCGAGGGAGGTATTTTTGCGCTAGTTTTAAGTAAAATATTTAAGACAATCAAGAAATCAAAGAAAATGTTAATTTATTCTTTAATCTATATCAAATAATTTTTTATAATAATCACTGTTAACTTTTAGTCATACATCGTTTATTCTATAAAAATAGTTTTACTATTATATGATTACATTCTTCCACGTCAATCACAAAATATTACAACAATTTTGTAACATTTTATAATTATGTCAACATTAGCTTTGTTAATCTATAGAAAATGATAATTTTGAAAATGCATAAAGTTGCATCAAACAAGTAGTATAAGTAATTATTATATATAACATTGAGTTATTTCATAGTTAGCCATTCCAGTTGTTCATAAATTTTAATCAATTAAGATCTCATCTATCAGAGTCATTATTTATTTACCTGTTGAGGTTGAAGAGCGCGCAATCATTTAGACACATGCCTTTTTGCCTCCTTTGTGAAAATTTTAAGGAAGGAAAAGTTTTTATTACACTTTTGGCAACTAAAATCTTTTCTTCCCTCGTGCACCGAACGTATATGAAGGATGACATAACTGTTTTTGATGAAGTATTTACCACAAATATCGCATTCGAAATCTTTACTTCCGTCGTGAACTATACGTTTATGAATTAAGGAGGGTCCTCCGGTTCAAGCTGCGGGAGAAGGGCGGAGAAATCATTGATTTTGACTCTTGTGCGAGAAGCGTAGCTGACAATTTCAACTTACTACCCTGCGTAAAAACATCAGCTAGCGACGCGATGGCACGGAAAATAAAAATTACTTTATTTTCAATCTGCCGGTGTGAAGATTAGTATTAACCAAATATCTAGAAACAATTCCACGGCACTCCTGAATACTCCTAGATACATACTGTACAGGCACAATTTTATTAAACATTTTATTAAAATAAAAAAAAAACTTAAACAAAAAACTAACTTTTAATACAGAAAATTTTTTTCTTTAATCAACAAAAGTCTGTTATGAATTTTCGAAATTGTCAAATATTTGTCGACAACATTATGCAATGAGTATTAACAAAGGTCT